>CM029021.1:170302626-170377718 GCA_016801055.1 Panax notoginseng
TTGTACTCGGAATACAAACTTTCTGATTACAAGTATATTATCAGCCCACAATAAAATAAGAGTGATGAAATATAAAGGCTGTAATAAAAGTTGACTTAAGAGCTTTCTGAGTCTAAATGGTATATGCTTGTGTTGCTCTTCTTAAGTCTCTACTTCCAATGCCGTGCAGGATTTATAGAGTAAGGAACAAACGGCTAGAAGAAAATAGTTAGCATTAATCATGGAATAAAGATATGATTACTTAATTTAAGGAGCTAACAAAGGATATCAAATCAGATAAGATTTACATGCTTGAAATAGAATTTCAAATTCAAACAAACTTCCTTAATTAAAATATCACCCACGAGATATCCTGATGAACAGAGGAGCCCATTTGGGCTAGCAACAAATCTTTCTTGATAATATCAGTTATACCAACATACCTTAATAAACTCCAATCCAAAACTTCCTTGATATCCTCCAAAACAAATCTTCCATAATTTTAAAAATATTCCAACTTACCAACGGAAAGAAATCAGCGATAATAGATCATGCAATACCCATAACTAATGCATGTCAATTATAATATAATAACCCATAATCTATGCATATTTAATAATATAATAACATACCATGAACCATGCACACTTAAATTAGTCATTAATCAAAAAATCATAAATTCAAAAACCAACACCGGACTCATATATATATATATATATATATATATATATATATATATATATATATATATATATATATATACGGCCCCGTTCAGGAGCATCTACCTTAAAGAGTAATTTGCCCCTTAAAAGAGCATTCTGTTTTAAAAAGCCGGCTTTTTTATATCTCTCTCCTCTCCTCGCTACATTACATAATACAAAGACAGAGCTTCTCGCTAGAAAATCACGATCTGCCAAAATCGAGAACCCTTTGAAATCCAATCACGATCTACAGTTTATAAATCTTGCATGATCCAAGTTGGCACTATCACATTACCTGTTGATCTTATCTCTTTAAAGATACTTGCTTTTGATGTGATTTTAGAAATTGATTGGTTAACCACTCATCATGCTAAAATTGATTGTTTTCGTAAGGTTGTTAGTTTTCATATTCCTAACCAACCTATCATACGAATTCAAACTACTAAACCACTAAAATCAGTCACTGTCATATCAAGCCACAAAGCTATTCGTTTATTGAAAAACGGATGTCAAGCTTTCTTACCCCATGTTATGGATTTGAACAGAGACAAGTCAGATTTGGATAATATTTCTGTTGTTAAAGAATTTTCTGATGTATTTCCTGAAGAACTTCCCGGTTTACCCCCAGAACGTGATTTTAAATTCTTTATTGACCTTGAACCGGGTACAAAACTCATTTATAAAATCCCATATCGAATGGCTCCTATTGAACTTCAGGAGTTAAAAGTCCAACTACAGGAATTATTAGACATCGGTTTCATTCGTCCTAGTACATCTCCTTGGGGTGCTCCTATTTTATTCGTAAAGAAAAAAGACGGGAGTATGCGACTTTGTATTGACTACCGAGAATTGAACCATGCCACCATCAAGAATAGGTATCCGTTACCTCGCATTGATGACCTGTTCGACCAGTTGTAAGGCGCACAATTCTTTTCAAAGATCGACCTTAGTTCTGGATATCATCAGCTGAAAATTAAAACTGAGGATATTCCAAAGACTGCCTTCAGAACTCGGTACGGGCATTATGAATTCTTGGTCATGTCTTTTGGATTGACTAATGCTCCAACTGCTTTCATAGATATGATGAACCGTGTATTCAAGGAATATTTGGATCAATTCGTTGTTGTCTTTATTGATGACATTCTCATCTATTCCAAAAGTCGTGAAGATCATGAGCACCATTTGAAGCTGATACTTGAAAGGCTTCGTGAAAATAAGCTTTATGTCAAGCTGAAGAAATGCGAGTTCGGGCTTGAGAAAGTAGCATTCCTTGGGCACGTGGTGTCAAAATATGGAGTATCTGTTAACCCGGCGAAGATTGAAGCAATACAAAGTTGGGAGCAACCGAAGTCGGTGACCGAAGTACGTAGCTTTCTGGGCTTAGCTGGTTATTATCGGAGATTCGTGGAAGAATTTTCTCGAATCGCTACTCCGTTAACTCAGCTGACTCGGAAAGATACAAAATTCGTATGGAGCGAGGAATGCGGAAGAGTTTCCAAGAGCTAAAAAGGAGACTCATTTCGGCACCTGTTCTGGCAATACCATCTGGTACGGATGGATTTGTTATCTACAGAGATGCTTCAGGCAAAGGGTTAGGATGTGTTCTCATGGAACATGGGAAAGTCATAGCCTATGCCTCACGACAACTCAAAGAATATGAGAGGAATTATCCTACTCATGATCTAGAGTTGGCAGTAGTCGTATTCGCGTTGAAAATTTAGAGACACTACTTGTATGGGGAGAAAGTGGAGATTTATACGGACCATAAAAGTTTCAAATATTTCTTCACCCAAAAAGAACTCAACATGCGGCAACGACGTTGGCTTGAACTATTGAAAGATTACGATCACACTATTCAATATCATCCTGAAAAAGCGAACGTAGTAGCTGACGCATTGAGTAGAAGATCATATGCGAGTACGAGTGCGATATTGTCAATGCAAAGGCCCATTCTGTATGACTTGCAAAGGATGGAGGCAGAATTAAAAACTCCAGGGACCCACATGATGATGACGAATATACGAGTAGAACCGACTTTAATCGATAAAGTTAAAGCTGCTCAAGCTACGGACCTGGAGCTGATACGTATGAAGAAGAAAGTGCAAGAAGGAGCTATTCCAGAAGCGAGAATCGATGAAGAAGGAATACTTAGATTCAACTCCAGACTTTGTGTTCCTAACGACTTTGACTTGAAGCATAGAATCATGATGGAGGCACACAACACCCCATTTGCAATCCATCTTGGGAGTACCAAAATGTATCATGATATTCGACATACATTTTGGTGGAACAATATGAAGAGAGAAATTGCAGAGTTTATCTCGAGCTGCTTAACTTGTCAACGTGTAAAGGCGGAGCATCAAGTGCCAAAAGGTCCATTGCAACCACTTGAGATTCCGGAATAGAAATGGGAACACATTACCATAGATTTCGTTACAGGTCTTCCCAAAGTTTCTCAAGGCATAGATGTTATTTGGGTTATTGTTGATAGATTAACCAAGTCTGCCCATTTCTTACCGATACGTGAGACTTATTCCCTTGAACGTCTTGCTCGTATGTACGTGAATGAGATTGTGAGGTTGCATGGCATGCCAGTATCCATAGTTTTGGATCGTGACCCAAGATTCACTTCACGATTTTGGGTTAGCCTGTAGAAAGCTATGGGCACGGATTTACGATTCAGTTCAGCATATCATCCTCAAACGGACGGACAATCAGAGAGAACTATTCAAACCCTTGAAGATCTATTAAGACTCTGTATCCTAAATTTCAAAGGAAGTTGGGATAAGTACTTGCCACTGGTGGAATTCTCCTACAATAACAGTTATCAAGCAAGTATAGGCATGGCTCCATTCGAGGCGTTGTATGGAAGAAAGTGTCCTTCTCCAGTATGCTGGAACGAGGTGTGAGAAGCAACGTTGTTGGGACTAGAATTAGTACGCATGACTACATAAAAGATCCAAATGATTCGACAACGTATTCAAACCTCACAAGATCGACAAAAGAGTTATGTGGATCTTCATCGAAAGGACGTGGAATTTAATATTGGGGATCATGTATTGTTACGTGTTGCTCCATGCAAGGGAGTTACAAGGTTTGGAAAGAGAGGAAAGCTCAATCCACGATTTGTTGGTCCATTTGAGATTCTTGACCGAATAGGAAATGTGGCCTATAGACTCGCATTACCTCCAAGTATGTCTCGTGTTCATAATATTTTTCACATATCTATGCTTCGTAAATATGTGAAATACCCGAACCATATTATTGCGTTAGAACTAGACGAGATAGCCGAAGATTTAACGTACGAAGAGGTACCTGTTAAGATCTTGGATAGGAAAGAGCATGTCCTACGCACCAAGGTTATACCACAAGTTAAGGTTTTGTGGAGGAACCATGCTATTGAAGAAACGACCTGGGAGTTGGAATCGGAAATGAAAGCGAGGTACCCTCACCTGTTCGAAACACCAGGTACGTACGTCAATTTTGAGGACGAAATTTCATAAGGAGGGGAAGTTGTAAGACCCCAACTTATTAATGAATAAAATCAAATTTTCCTCTAATTATTATTATGAATAATAAGATGTTAATTTGATATAATATTTTGGTAATTGGTGAAATGTGCAAATTTTTCAAAATAAACAAGTGGTTATAAAATATTTATTCTGTCGGAGAATATTCATTTGGTCGTGGAATATTCTTTTTGTCGGGGAATATTCGTACGACGACGCAGCTATCTGTGGGCCCCATAACGAAAAAAGGTCGGGAGAAGATAACGACAAAAATTGAGTTTTTATAAATAACGGCGTAGTTGTTACCGTTAATACTGTTGGAATACCCGGTGGTTAAAAATACAATAATGCGCGTGGTTGCACAGTAGCACACGGATTGCAGAGTATTTTTGAATTATTGATTCTTACGAAGGAAGGCACTACTCAATAATTGTTACAGTAGTTACTGTTCAATATTTTATTTTATTGATTCAATAATTATTGCGTTGATATTTTATATTATTATTGTTTCAATAATTATCACTGCACAGTATTTTCCATTATCCGATCAACAATTCATATTATTTAAATAATATTATTAGATAGCATTATTGGCAATGTCTAGAAAGTTCTGTCTAAGGAGAGGTTTGGTCACCTAATTGCGCGCCAGTATGTAGAAATTCTTATTAGAAAGCCCCCTCTTTCCTGGGAACGGCCTGGTTGTCATTATTGTGATTCTGTAATATTATTTGTGAATAATTAATTATTGATTTATATGATAAGTAAATATTTATTTGATGTAGATATAAATAATAGATTTATTTATGTGGTTATAAATGAAGGAATTAATGTTGAGGTGTTTTATCAACATTTTGTCGGATTGGAGGTATTAAAAGATCAAATTGGTGTTCTTAAAGCTCTATTGCGTGAGTTATAATTTTGATCTAACCGTTGGATCATTATAATTTTTGGGTATGTTATACATATATGAGTTAAGTATATGTCCACAAATTTTGAACCGTTGAAAATTAACGCATGATTTGTTATGAATTTTAAAAGGTGTCGAAACGATGTTTAAAGTCATCCGTTTGTGAATTTCAAATATTCTCGGTCTGGAATTTGGAAAAACTTTCTTCTGCAAAGTTGTAGAGAATTCGATTTCAGTCAGAATGGACATAAAATTCGTATTTTTCTGATAAACGGGCTATTTTCTATGAATTGTTGAAGTTTCAGAAAATAAAATAATTTTTATTTATGGGTGGGACCCACATGTGTTGAACACACATGGGCTGCTGAAATTTTCCAAGGTGGTGGCTGGTCTTGGTCTAATATTGCATACGTAGAAGAATTGGTTATAAATAATAATATTTTATTATTTTAGTCTCCTATGGTGTTCTAGCATTTTCCTATAAATAGACGCTTAGGTTAGAATTGAAAATCACACCAGAAACAAGTTTTCTTTCTATCTATATTGTCGAGCGTATTTTAGTGAGTATTTTGGTACTTTGAGAGTTGCTATTCCGTTCAAGTTTCTATCGGCTTTATATCCGAAATTCAGTCAGAAGTACAGTTATTTTGAGGTAAGGGATGTTATTTTCTTCTTAAAAAATTTTATTTTCTTCAATATCATTATGCCGAAATATTGGTGAACGTTTTTATCAAATTTAGAACTTTTTGTGTCGGAGTTACTATTCACGTATACGGCACTATTCACGTATACGACACTATTCACGAATACGACACTATTCACCGAAAAATAAATTTTTTTTCTTTTTGTCCAAGATGTCTTTTATGGTTACTATCTTTGATTGTATCCATATTTTGATTTTTATTCTTGAATTTTGCTTCAAAATCGGTTATTATGGAGTATTATTGATCTTGGATAAACTGTTATACGAATCCTTAATATTTGTCCTTCTGTCTCACTGGATTCATTTTTTTAAAAATATTTTTCATCATCCTCTGTCCTAAATGATGATATTACTGAATATCTTTGGCCTGTAGTGCAAAGATGAATGATTTCTTGATTAATATCTTTGGCCCGTAGTGCAAAGATGTACAGGTGTTTAGATGAACATGACCAACTGATGAATATCTTTGACCTGTAGTGCAAAGATGAATATTTGATTCCAGATATATATATTGATTGATGTTACAGGGATAAAATATCGATGATGGACTTTTAAATATATAGATGATAGTAGATTTTATTCTCTACTTAACTCTTCTAATGAATTGTTGTTTTCGCTGCAGTTGTTGATCTAAAACTTGTTGTCTATTATAGTTTATCAGATTTTTCCCTGTTGAAGACTAATGATAATTTGTTGTATATTATCTTATTCATAATATTCTTTGCTGGGCTAGTTGAGCTCACCCTTTTTCCTTTTTGTTCCATTTTTCTTCTCAGGAGGTGAGAACATAGCAGGATCGAGTCGGGGTATGGAGTAATGGTTCTAGAAAGATGTTTTAGCAGTCCTCACTATTTTTGTAAAATAGTGTTTGAATAATTGTAATGAGGACTTATTTGAGTGTGGATATTGTCTAGACGACAATATTTGTATTTAAACTCACAGTATGTATTGTCGTATTTCACACGATATTTGTATTATTGAAGTTATAGTTTGCTTTATGTACCATGTATTTGGCGACTTAGAATGGGTGTTGTATACCTATTTTGGGGGCGTCACAGTTGGTATCAAAGCTTAGGGACATGGTCTTTGGCGGAGATCGGGAAATAGAACTAGGAGGGGAGAGATGAGTAAATTCTTTGCTAGTATGTCCTATCTAAGCTTATTTGTTGGTTGGTCATAATATAGGGATATTATGTGATATGTTAATTTGTTTAATTAACCCTTGTTTTATGGAAGTATTTAAGAATGGCTGCTGAGAACGTTAACAATGGAGTGTATGAGACTGTGGAACAACCTTTAGTTACAAACCAGGAGAACGTGCAACAGGAAGGCAATATTCCTCCTGCAAACAACACTACCAAGTAAACGATGAACGATGGAATGTTTAGAAGCTTTTTGCAGTTCATGCAAAATCAGATGAGGGAGACTCGTGTGCAGAATACAGGTGGAAATGATAACAACGCGCGGTTTGTCACAGCCAAGCAGTTCAAAGAATTGGGACCACCAGAATTTAAAGGAAAGCCAGATCCGATCATGGCGGAAACGTGGGTCAGGCAAATTACCAAGATATTCGATGTCTTGGGATGCACGGAGGAACAGAAGGTTCCATTCACCATCTTTATATTCCGCGGTGAGGCAGACTACTGGTGGGAGTCTGTGAAGCGTACCCAGCCTGACGCACTCAACATGTCCTGGGAAACATTTCAAAAACTGTTCAATGACAAGTACTTTCCTAAAAGTATTCGTCATATGAAGGAGGTGGAGTTTATCAGACTGGAACAAAACAACATGACGGTGTCCCAGTACGAGGCGAAGTTTGCAGAGTTATCCAGGTTTGCACCTCATTTAGTCGAAAATGAGGAACGAATGACAATGATGTTTCTGAGAGGTCTAAAGCCCAAGATTCGACAATATCTTATCTCTCATAAATTTTTTTTATATTCAGATGTTGTAAACAGGGCTCAATTATTAGAGCGAGATAATGAGCATGTTCAACCGAGGGACCACAACCAGGGTCATACCGGTGACAGCAGTCATCAGAGCGATGATAACCAACGAGGAGGGAAAAATACGAACAAAGGCGGTAACCACTCGTGTGGTCATCTTGGCCATGATAATAGGAGAGGTGAGTCAAGTGGAAATTTCAGAAAGAGGAGATTCAACAATGACGGGAAGGCATCAGCACCAGCACCAGCACCAGCACCAACAACAAATTCTAAGGGAGGAGAACGACCGCCAGTTAGATGTTACAAATGCGGGAAAGAGGGACATATCAGCCCAAACTGTCCACAATAATCCAAGGTATGTTACAACTGTGGAATGGAAGGCCACATAGCTCGGGATTATTTTGTAGCAAAACCAAGTTCAACGGGGATGGGGACTCCAAGGGCTGTCCCGGATAAGTCGAAATCGGCGGTTCCTGGAAGAGCGTTTGTCGTGACTGGCCAAAACGTGAGGAACCCGAACGAGGTGATCACGGGTAAGCTAATCTTGAACTCTTGCGAAGTTTATACCTTACTAGATACCGGTTCTACCCATTATTTTATCTCTCCTGCTTGTGCTCAACGTTTAAACTTGACTCCGGAGAAATTGGACTTTGACTTATCTGTTGAAACTCCATTAGGTGAAACCTTCGTTACATCTACAGTTTATAAATCTTGCATGATCCAAGGTGGCACTATCACATTACCTGTTAATCTTATCTATTTAAAGATACTTGCTTTTGATGTGATTTTAGGAATTGATTGGTTAACCACTCATCATGCTAAAATTGTTTGTTTTCGTAAGGTTATTAGTTTTCATATTCCTAACCAACCTATCATACGAATTCAAACTACTAAACCACTAAAATCAGTCACTGTTGTGACGCCCCCAAAATTAGGTATACATCACCCATCTTGGGTCGTCAGATACATAATACAAAATACAAATACAACTTACTAATACAACTGTCGTGTACAATACGACAAAACATAAACTGTGAGTTTGAATACAAATATTATCTTCTAGAGAGTATTCATACTCAAAAGGAGTCCTCATTACATTTATTAACACACCATTACATAGAATAGTGAGGACTACTAACTAATACTATCATTCGGACCATCACTCCGTTCCCCGACTTGCCCCAGCTACGTTCTCATTTCCTGAAGAGAACAGTGAAAGAAAGGGTGAGCTCAACTAGCCCAGTAAGAAATATTATGACTAAGATAATTCAGAATAAATTATCATTAGCCTTCAACAATGTTAAACTGATAAAATATAATAGACATCAAGTTTAACTGCAGCGGAACAAGCAATTCATTAAAAGAGTCAAGTAAAAGATAAACTCTACTATCTTTTATGATTTAAAAGATTTTCCCACACTGTGATCGCTGAGACTCAGCTTAATAAAATAATCCACATCATCGAATCACCCCTGCACTACGGCCAAGGATATTCGTGTATTCATTAATGATCATGATCATGCCAAAAACTGTCCATCAATGCACTACGGGCTAATGAGGACTTTTACCACATCATTCGTAACATTACGGTCATGATTACACCGAATAATCCCTGGTCATAATCATACCAAGTCCATCTATGCACTACAGGCCACAGATGACTTTCAACAGAATATAAACATGAGGATGATGACAATGATATAAGAATTCAATAAAACAAGTTCAAGAATTAATTTATCCAAGAATTAACAACGTCTAAATTGTCAACATGATACTACTTTGTGGAGTAAAATTCAAGAATGATCAGGAGAATATTTTCATGAATAGATACTGGATGAAACGCAATTATCAAGGATATTCCACAAATTTCATGGAGTATAGAAGTCAAAATTTAACCAACTGAGTACAATAAAGAATGGAATAACAAAAGAAATCACCATGCATGCGATAGACCGCACAAACAGGTTATTCCAACAGAATAATAAATAATGGAACCAGGTCCGGCGTAAACGCACAGACAGGATATTCCGACAGAATAATAAATAATGGAACCAGGTCCGGCGTAAACGCACAGACAGGATATTCCGACAGAATAATAACAAGACGGAACCAGGTCCGGTGTAAAACACACAGACAGGATGTTCCAACAGAATAATAATAAAAACGGAACCAGGTCCGGTGTAAAACACACAGACAGGATGTTCCAACAGAATAATAATAAAAACGGAACCAGGTCCGGTGTAAAACACACAGACAGGATGTTCCAACAGAATAATAAAAGAATGTCACCAAGTATAGGGTATATCCGCGTATACAGGTTATTCCAACAGAATAATAAGAAATGGAATAACAACAGTTCTCTTCATGAATAAGAAAGAATAACACCCCTTACCGTTTTAAAGACGAGCTGAAATAAGGAAGTAGTTAAGTAGCAGAATACTCTTCTTCTCTCTCTCTATAGTTTCTCTCTCTAGAGTTCAGTGAATTCGTAAGAAATAATGAAGGAATGAGCTGCTATTTATAGAAAAATAGAATGCATAGTAACTAATCCATGAACGGTCCAGATTGATTACTTTAATCTGACGGTCCATATTTAAAGAAAAATCTTTTAAATAAAATATAATATATTCTATTTATAGAATAACTTTAATAAAGTATTCTGTTTTATATAAAAAGATGTTTCTGTTTTATTACGTTAATAATACGAATAAAACAAAACGTCATTATCGCTAAATAATTCATATTATTAACTGACAATAATTGAATCAAACTGAGTGACTTCTCACATAAGCATTAATAATCAATACCGTGTGCTACTATGCAACCACACGTATTACTGTACTTTTACTACCGAGTAGTTCAACAGTAACAATGGTAAAATTTCCGCCGTTATTTTTAATAAAATATTTTTGTCGTTTCTTTCAATCCGACAATAATTCCGTTGTGGGGTCCACAAATGATTGTGTCGTTGTACGAATATTTCCTGTTAAAACGAATATTCCCCGACCAATCGAATATTATATAACAACTTGCGTACTTTGCAAAATTTATAAATATTACCCACAACTATAACATTATATCAAATTAACTCCATAATATTCAAAAATGATATTTATAGAAAATTCATCTTTATTTATAAAATTTGGGGTCTTACAACCTCCCCTTCTTATGAAATTTCGCCCTCGAAATTAGGGTACGTACCTGGTATGTCGAAGAGGTAAGGATACCTTGATTTCATTTCAGATTCTAACTCCCAAGTCATTTCCTCAACATCGTGGTTTCTCCACAAAACTTTGACTTGAGGTATAACCTTGGAGCGTAGAATATGTTCCTTCTTATCCAAGATTTGAACAGGAACTTCTTCATACGTCAAATCTTCCGCTATTTCGTCCGGTTCTAACTCAATAATGTGGTTCGGGTCTTCCACATATTTGCGTAACATGGATATGTGAAAAACGTTATGAACACGAGACATACTTGGCGGTAAAGCGAGTCTATAAGCCACAGTTCCTACTCGATCGAGGATTAAAAATGGACCGATGAATCGAGGATTGAGCTTTCCTCTCTTTCCAAATCTCGTAACTCCTTTCCATGGAGCAACACGTAAGAACACATGATCTCCTACATCAAATTCCACGTCCTTTCGATGAAGATCAGCATAACTCTTTTGTCGATCTTGTGAGGTTTTTATACGTTGTCGGATCGTTTGAATCTTTTCTGTAGTCATACGTACCAACTCCGGTCCCAACAACGTTGCTTCACCCACCTCATCCCAGCATACTGGAGAACGACATTTTCTTCCATACAATGCTTCGAATGGAGCCATGCCAATACTTGCTTGATAACTGTTGTTGTAGGAAAACTCCACCAATGGTAAGAACTTGTCCCAACTTCCTTTGAAGTCAAAGACACAGAGTCTTAATAGATCTTCAAGAGTTTGAATAGTCCTCTCTGATTGTCCGTCCGTCTGAGGATGATATGCTGAACTAAATCGTAACTCCGTGCCCATAGCTTTTTGTAAACTAACCCAAAATCGTGAAGTGAATCTTGGGTCTCGGTCAGAAACTATGGATACTGGCATACCATGCAGTCTTACAATCTCGTTTATGTACATACGAGCAAGACGTTCAAGTGTATAAGTTTCTCGTATCGGTAAGAAATGAGCAGACTTGGTCAATCTATCAACAATGACCCAAATCGCATCAATACCTTGAGAAACCCTAGGAAGACCGGTAACGAAATCCATGGTAATGTGCTCCCACTTCCATTCTGGAATTTCAAGTGGTTGCAATGGACCTTTTGGTACTTGATGCTCCGCTTTGACTCGTTGACAAGTTAGACACCTTGAGATAAACAACGCTATCTCTCTCTTCATATTGCTCCACCAAAATGTATGACGAAGATCATGATACATTTTGGTACTTCCAGGATGGATTGCAAACGGTGTGTTGTGCGCCTCCATCATGATTTCATACTTTAAATCAGGGTTGTTAGGAACACAAAGTCTGGAGTTGACTCGAAGTATTCCTTCTTCATCGATTCTTGCTTCCGGCATAGCACCTTCTTGCACTTTCTTCTTCATACGCATCAGCTCCAGGTCTGTAGCTTGAGCAGCTTTAACTTTATCGATTAAAGTCGGTTCTACTCGTATATTCGCCATCATCACATGGGTCCCTGGAGTCTTTAACTCTATCTCCATCCTTTGCAAATCACACAAAATGGGTCTTTGTGTTGACAATATCGCACTCGTACTTGCATATGATCTTCTACTCAATGCGTCAGCTACCACGTTCGCTTTTCCAGGATGATATTGAATGGTATGATCATAATCTTTCAACAGTTCAAGCCAACGTCGTTGTCGCATGTTGAGTTCCTTTTGAGTGAAGAAATATTTGAGGCTTTTATGATCCGTAAAGATCTCCACCTTCTCCCCATACAAGTAATGCCTCCAAATTTTAAGTGCAAAGACAACAGCTGCCAACTCTAGATCATGAGTAGGATAATTCCTCTCATATTCCTTGAGTTGTCTTGATGCATAGGCTATGACTTTTCCATGTTGCATGAGAACACATCCCAACCCTTTGCTCGAAGCATCACTGTAGATGACAAATCCCTCCGAGCCAGATGGTATTGTTAGAACAGGTGCTGAAATGAGTCTCCTCTTGAGTTCTTGAAAACTCTGCTCACATTCTTCGCTCCAACCGAACTTTGTATCTTTTCGAGTCAGCTGAGTTAATGGAGTAGCGATTCGAGAAAATCCTTCCACGAATCTCCGATAATAACCAGCTAAACCGAGAAAGCTACGTACTTCGGTTACTGATTTAGGTTGCTCCCAGCTTTGAATAGCTTCAATCTTTGCCGGGTCAACCGATATTCCACGACTTGATACTACGTGCCCAAGGAATGCTACCTCTTCCAGCCAGAACTCGCATTTCTTCAACTTGGCATAAAGTTTGTATTCACGAAGCTTTTGGAGTACCAGCCTCAAGTGTTGCTCATGATCTTCACGGCTTTTGGAATAAACAAGGATGTCATCGATAAAGACGACCACAAAGTGATCCAAATATTCCTTAAATACCCTGTTCATCATATCCATGAAGGCAGCAGGAGCATTAGTCAATCCAAAAGACATAACTAAGAATTCATAATGCCCATACCGAGTTCTGAAGGCAGTCTTTGGAATATCCTCAGTTCTAACCTTCAGCTGATGATATCCAGAACGAAGATCGATCTTTGAAAAGAATTGTGCTCCTTGCAACTGGTCAAACAGGTCATCAATATGTGGCAATGGGTACCTATTTTTAATGGTGACATGATTCAACTCCCGATAATCAATACAAAGTCACAAAGTCGCATACTCCCATCTTTCTTCTTCACGAACAGAACAGGAGCACCCCAAGGAGAAGTACTAGGACGAATAAAACCAATGTCTAACAATTCCTGCAGTTGGGTCTTTAACTCCTGAAGTTCAATAGGAGCCATTCGATATGGGGCTTTGGAAATGGGTTTTGTACCGGGTTCAAGGTCGATACAAAATTCAATTTCACGCTCTGGGGGTAGGCCAGGAAGTTCTTCGGGAAATACGTCAGGAAATTTATTAACAACAGAAATATCATTCAAAGCTGACGTATTTTTGTTTAGATCTGTGACATGAGCTAAGAAAGCTTGACATCCGTTTTTCAATAAACGAATAGCTTTATGGCTTGAGATGACAGCGATTGATTTTAATGGTTTGGTTGCTTGAATTCGCATAATAGGTCGATTAGGAATATGAAAGCTAACAACCTTACGAAAACAATCAATTTTTGCATGATGAGTAGTTAACCAATCAATCCCTAGAATCACGTCAAATGCAAGTATTTTTAATGAAATAAGATCGACAGGTAATGTGTGGGTACCAACTTGAACCAAACAAGACTTATAAACCGTGGATGTAATGAAGGTTTCTCCCAATGGAGTTTCAACAGCTAAGTCAAAGTCTAATTTCTCCGGAATCAAATTTAATCGATGAGCGCAAGTAGGAGAAATAAAAGAATGGGTAGAACCGGTATCAAATAAAGTATAGACTTCGTTAGAGTTTATGATAAGCTTACCCGTGATGACCTCATTCGGGTTCCTTGCTTTCTGGGAGTTCACAACAAACGCTCTCCCTTGCACAACCGGTTTTGACTTTTCTGGGACGGCCTTTGGTGCCTCCATCCTAGCTGAATTTGTCTTCGGTAAACGACAAAATCGGGCTAAATGACCTTCTCTTCCACAATTATAACATGCTTTGGACGGCATCGCGCAGTTTGGACTGATGTGCCCCTCCCCTCCGCATTTGAAACATATGATAGGTGGTCGTTCTCCTTCCTTAACGACAGGTGCTGGTGCTGACGTCTTTCCATCATTGTTGAATCTCCTCTTCTTGAAATGTCCATTCTTATTATTTTGGCCCTGATTACCACCGAAGTGGTTACCATTTCTGGCCTGTTGATTCCCTCCACGCTTGTTGTCACCGCTTCGATGACTGCTTTCACTGGTATTATCATTTTGTCGGCTGCTCTCTTTTGGTTGCGTTGTCTCGTTATCGCGCTCCACCAACTGAGCCCTATTTACAACATCTGAATACAAACACAGTTTATGAGAAACAAGATGTTGACGTATCTCCGGCTTCAAACCTCTTAAAAACATCCGCGTCATTCTTTCTTCATTATCCACCAGGTGGGACGCAAACCGGGATAACTCCGCAAATTTTGCCTCGTACTGCGACACGGTCATATTATTCTGCTCCAATTTGATGAACTCCACCTCCTTCATGTGACGAATACTCTCGGGAAAGTATTTGTCATTAAACAGCTCTTGGAACTTCTCCCAAGACATCTTCAGTGCGGCAGGTTGAGTACGCTTTATCGATTCCCACCAGTAATCTGCCTCTCCTCGCAACATAAAGGCGGCAAAGGGAACCTTTTGCTCCTCGGAGCAACCCAAGACATCAAATATCTTGGTGATCTGCTTTATCCATGTTTCAGCTACAAGTGGTTTGGGTTCTCCCTTAAACTCCGGTGGTCCCAGCTCCTTAAACTGTTTAGCGGTGACCGCCAGAGAGTTTCCAGTATTTCCACCTACGTTGTGGACAGGAGCCGCTTTCACCTGTTGTTGCATGAATTGCATAAAGCCTCTGAACATTTGATCATTCATCATTTGGTCAGTGTTGTTGTTTGCATGAGGATTGTCACCTTCCTGATGCACATTATCCTGATTATTGATATGTGGTGAATCAACAGTCGCCTGTGCTCCATTGCTATTCTCAACATTCTCAGATGCCATTTTCAGATACTGCCACAAAATAAAAATTAATTGATATGTCATATTTTATCCTTATATTATGACCGACCAATTAAATACCATGCAAATAAACTTAGGTAGGTCATACTAGCGAAGGAATTCCCCGTCTCTCCCCTCCTAGTTCTATTCTCACATCTTAGCCAGGGATCATATCCCTAAGCTCTGATACCAACTGTGACGCCCCCAAAATTAGGTATACATCACCCATCTTGGGTCGTCAGATACATAGTACAAAATACAAATACAACTTACTAATACAACTGTCGTGTACAATACGACAAAACATAAACTGTGAGTTTGAATACAAATATTATCTTCTAGAGAGTATTCATACTCAAAAGGAGTCCTCATTACATTTATTAACACACCATTACATAGAATAGTGAGGACTACTAACTAATACTATCATTCGGACCATCACTCCGTTCCCCGACTTGCCCCAGCTACGTTCTCATTTCCTGAAGAGAACAGTGAAAGAAAGGGTGAGCTCAACTAGCCCAGTAAGAAATATTATGACTAAGATAATGCAGAATAAATTATCATTAGCCTTCAACAATGTTAAACTGATAAAATATAATAGACATCAAGTTTAACTACAGCGGAACAAGCAATCCATTAAAAGAGTCAAGTAGAAGATAAACTCTACTATCTTTTATGATTTAAAAGATTTTTCAACACTTCGATCGCTAAGACTCAGCTTAATAAAATAATCCACATCATCGAATCACCCATGCACTACGGCCAAGGATATTCGTGTATTCATTAATGGTCATGATCATGCCAACAACTGTCCATCAATGCACTACGGGCCAATGAGGACTTTTACCACATCATTTGTAACATTACGGTCATGATTACACCGAATAATCCCTGGTCATAATCATACCAAGTCCATCTATGCACTACAGGCCACAGATGACTTTCAACAGAATATAAACATGAGGATGATGACAATGATATAAGAATTCAATAAAACAAGTTCAAGAATTAATTTATCCAAGAATTAACAACGTCCAAATTGTCAACATGATACTACTTTGTGGAGTAAAATTCAAGAATGATCAGGAGAATATTTTCATGAATAGATACTGGATGAAACGCAATTATCAAGGATATTCCACAAATTTCATGGAGTATAGAAGTCAAAACTTAACCAACTGAGTACAATAAAGAATGGAATAACAAAAGAAATCACCATGCATGCGATAGACCGCACAAACAGGTTATTCCAACAGAATAATAAATAATGGAACCAGGTCCGGCGTAAACGCACAGACAGGATATTCCGACAGAATAATAAATAATGGAACCAGGTCCGGCGTAAACGCACAGACAGGATATTCCGACAGAATAATAACAAGACGGAACCAGGTCCGGTGTAAAACACACAGACAGGATGTTCCAACAGAATAATAATAAAAACGGAACCAGGTCCGGTGTAAAACACACAGACAGGATGTTCCAACAGAATAATAATAAAAACGGAACCAGGTCCGGTGTAAAACACACAGACAGGATGTTCCAACAGAATAATAAAAGAATGTCACCAAGTATAGGGTATATCCGCGTATACAGGTTATTCCAACAGAATAATAAGAAATGGAATAACAACAGTTCTCTTCATGAATAAGAAAGAATAACACCCCTTACCGTTTTAAAGACGAGCTGAAATAAAGAAGTAGTTAAGTAGCAGAATACTCTTCTTCTCTCTCTCTATAGTTTCTCTCTCTAGAGTTCAGTGAATTCGTAAGAAATAATGAAGGAATGAGCTGCTATTTATAGAAAAATAGAATGCATAGTAACTAATCCATGAACGGTCCAGATTGATTACTTTAATCTGACGGTCCATATTTAAAGAAAAATCTTTTAAATAAAATATAATATATTCTATTTATAGAATAACTTTAATAAAGTATTCTGTTTTATATAAAAAGATGTTTCTGTTTTATTACGTTAATAATACGAATAAAACAAAACGTCATTATCGCTAAATAATTCATATTATTAACTGACAATAATTGAATCAAACTGAGTGACTTCTCACATAAGCATTAATAATCAATACCGTGTGCTACTATGCAACCACACGTATTACTGTACTTTTACTACCGAGTAGTTCAACAGTAACAATGGTAAAATTTCCGCCGTTATTTTTAATAAAATATTTTTGTCGTTTCTTTCAATCCGACAATAATTCCGTTGTGGGGTCCACAAATGATTGTGTCGTTGTACGAATATTTCCTGTTAAAACGAATATTCCCCGACCAATCGAATATTATATAACAACTTGCGTACTTTGTAAAATTTATAAATATTACCCACAACTATAACATTATATCAAATTAACTCCATAATATTCAAAAATGATATTTATAGAAAATTCATCTTTATTTATAAAATTTGGGGTCTTACAACTGTCATATCAAGCCACAAAGCTATTCGTTTATTAAAAAACGGATGTCAAGCTTTCTTAGCCCACGTTATGGATTTGAACAGAGACAAGTCATATTTGGATAATATTTCTGTTGTTAAAGAATTTCCTGATGTATTTCCTGAAGAACTTCCCGGTTTACCCCCAGAACGTGATGTTGAATTCTTTATTGACGTTGAACCGGGTACAAAACCCATTTCTAAAATCCCATATCGAATGACTCCTATTGAACTTCAGGAGTTAAAAGTCCAACTACAGGAATTAATAGACATCAGTTTCATTCGTCCTAGTACATCTCCTTGGGGTGCTCCTGTTTTATTCGTAAAGAAGAAAGACGAGAGTATGCGACTTTGTATTGACTACCGAGAATTGAACCATGTCACCATCAAGAATAGGTATCCGTTACCTCGCATTGATGACCTGTTCGACCAGTTGCAAGGCGCACAATTCTTTTCAAAGATCGACCTTCGTTCTGGATATCATCAGCTGAAGATTAAAACTGAGGATATTCCAAAGACTGCCTTTAAAACTCGGTACGGACATTATGAATTCTTGGTCATGTCTTTTGGATTGACTGATGCTCCAGCTACTTTCATGGATATGATGAACCGTGTATTCAAGGAATATTTGGATCAATTCGTTGTTGTCTTTATTGATGACATTCTCATCTATTCCAAAAGTCGTGAAGATCATGAGCACCATTTGAAGCTGATACTTGAAAGGCTTCGTGAAAACAAGCTTTATGCCAAGATGAAGAAATGTGAGTTCTGGCTTGAGGAAGTAGCATTCCTTGGGCACGTGGTGTCAAAATATGGAGTATCTGTTGACCCGGCGAAGATTGAAGCAATACAAAGTTGGGAGCAACCGAAGTCGGTGACCGAAGTACGTAGCTTTCTGGGCTTAGCTGGTTATTATCGGAGATTCGTGGAAGAATTTTCTCGAATCGCTACTCCGTTAACTCAGCAGACTCGGAAAGATACAAAATTCGTATGGAGCGAGGAATGCGAGAAGAGTTTCCAAGAGCTAAAAAGGAGACTCATTTCGGCACCTGTTCTGGCAATACCATCTGGTACGGATGGATTTGTTATCTACAGCGATTCTTCAGGTAAAGGGTTAGGATGTGTTTTCATGCAACATGAGAAAGTCATAGCCTATGCCTCACAACAACTCAAAGAATATGAGAGGAATTATCCTACTCATGATCTGGAGTTGGCAGCAGTCGTATTCGCGTTGAAAATTTAGAGACACTACTTGTATGGGGAGAAAGTGGAGATTTATACGGACCATAAAAGTTTCAAATATTTCTTCACCCAAAAAGAACTCAACATGCGACAACGACGTTGGCTTGAACTATTGAAAGATTACGATCACACTATTCAATATCATCTTGAAAAAGCGAACGTAGTAGCTGACGCATTGTGTAGAAGATCATATGCGAGTACGAGTACGATATTGTCAATGCAAAGGCCCATTCTGTATGACTTGCAAAGGATGGAGGTAGTGATGATGGCGAATATACGAGTAGAACCGACTTTAATCGATAAAGTTAAAGCTGCTCAAGCTACGGACTTGGAGCTGATACGTATGAAGAAGAAAGTGCAAGAAGTAGCTATTCCAGAAGCGAGAATCGATGAAGAAGAAATACTTAGATTCAACTCCAGACTTTGTGTTCCTAACGACTCTGACTTGAAGCATAGAATCATGATGGAGGCACACAACACCCCATTTGCAATCCATCCTGGGAGTACCAAAATGTATCATGATATTCGACATATATTTTGGTGGAACAATATGAAGAGAGAAATTGCAGAGTTTATCTCGAGCTGCTTAACTTGTCAACGTGTAAAGGCGGAGCATCAAGTGCCAAAAGGTCCATTGCAACCACTTGAGATTCTGGAATGGAAGTGGGAACACATTACCATGGATTTCGTTACAGGTCTTCCCAAAGTTTCTCAAGGCATAGATGTTATTTGGGTTATTATTGATAGATTAATCAAGTCTGCCCATTTCTTACCGATACGTGAGACTTATTCCCTTGAACGTCTTGCTCGTATGTACGTGAATGAGATTGTGAGGTTGCATGGCATGTCAGTATCCATAGTTTCGGATCGTGACCCAAGATTCACTTCACGATTTTGGGTTAGCCTGCAGAAAGCTATGGGCATGGATTTACGATTCAGTTCAGCATATCATTCTCAAATGGACGGACAATCAGAGAGGACTATTCAAACCCTTGAAGATCTATTAAGACTCTGTGTCCTAAATTTCAAAGGAAGTTGGGATAAGTACTTGCCACTGGTGGAATTCTCCTACAATAACAGTTATCAAGCAAGTATAGGCATGGCTCCATTCGAGGCGTTGTATGGAAGAAAGTGTCGTTCTCCAGTATGTTGGGACGAGGTGGGAGAAGCAACGTTGTTGGGACCAGAATTAGTACGCATGACTACAGAAAAGATCTAAATGATTCGACAACGTATTCAAACCTCACAAGATCGACAAAAGAGTTATGCGGATCTTCATCGAAAGGACGTGGAATTTAATATTGTGGATCATGTATTGTTACGTGTTGCTCCGTGGAAGGGAGTTACAAGGTTTGGAAAGAGAGGAAAGCTCAATCCACGATTTGTTGGTCCATTTGAGATTCTTGACCGAATAGAAAATGTGGCCTATAGACTCGCATTACCTCCAAGTATGTCTCGTGTTCATAATATTTTTCACATATCTATGCTTCGTAAATATGTGAAAGACCCGAACCATATTATTGCGTTAGAACCAGACGAGATAGCCGAAGATTTAACGTACAAAGAGGTACCTGTTAAGATCTTGGATAGGAAAGAACATGTCCTACGCACCAAGGTTATACCACAAGTTAAGGTTTTATGGAGGAACCATGCTATTGAAGAAATGACCTGGGAGTTGGAATCGGAAATGAAAGCGAGGTACCCTCACCTGTTCGAAACACCAGGTACGTACGTCAATTTCGAGGACGAAATTTCATAAGGAGGGGAGGTTATAAGACCTCAACTTATTAATGAATAAAATTAAATTTTCCTCTAATTATTATTATGAATAATAAGGTGTTAATTTGATATAATATTTTGGTAATGGGTGAAATGTACAAATTTTTCAAAATAAACAAGTGGTTATAAAATATTCATTCTGTCGGAGAATATTCGTTTGGTCGTGGAATATTCTTTTTGTCGGGGAATATTCGTACGACGGCGCAGCTATCTGTGGGCCCCATAACGAAAAACGGTCGGGAGAAGATAACGACAAAAATTGAGTTTTTATAAATAACGGCGTAGTTGTTACCGTTAATACTGTTGGAATACCCGGTGGTTAAAAATACAGTAATACGCGTGGTTGCACAGTAGCACACGAATTGCACAGTATTTTTGAATTATTGATTCTTACGAAGGAAGGCACTACTCAATAATTGTTATAGTAGTTACTGTTCAATATTTTATTTTATTGATTCAATAATTGCTGCGTTGATATTTTATATTATTATTGTTTCAATAATTATCACTGTTCAGTATTTCCCATTATCCGATCAACAATTCATATTATTTGAATAATATTATTAGATAACATTATTGGCAATGTCTAGAAAGTTCTGTCTAAGGAGAGGTTTGGTCACCTAATTGCGCGCCAGTATGTAAAAATCCTTATTGGAAAGCCCCCTCTTTCCTGGGAACGGCCTGGTTGTCATTATTGTGATTCTGTAATATTATTTGTGAATAATTAATTATTGATTTATATGATAAGAAAATATTTATTTGATGTAGATATAAATAATAGATGAAGCTGAAGATCATGAGCACCATTTGAAGCTGATACTTGAAAGGCTTCGTGAAAACAAGCTTTATGCCAAGCTGAAGAAATGCGAGTTCTGGCTTGAGTAAGTAGCATTCCTTGGGCACGTGGTGTCAAAATATGGAGTATCTGTTGACCCGGCGAAGATTGAAGCAATACAAAGTTGGGAGCAACTGAAGTCGGTGACCGAAGTACGCAGCTTTCTGGGCTTAGCTGGTTATTATCGGAGATTCGTGGAAGAATTTTCTCGAATCGCTACTCCGTTAACTCAGCTGACTCGAAAAGATACCAAATTCGTATGGAGCGAGGAATGCGAGAAAAGTTTCCAAGAGCTAAAAAGGAGACTCATTTCAGCACCTGTTCTGGCAATACCATCTGGTACGGATGGATTTGTTATCTACAGCGATGCTTCAGGCAAAGGGTTAGGATGTGTTTTCATGCAACATGGGAAAGTCATAGCCTATGCCTCACGACAACTCAAAGAATATGAGAGGAATTATCCTACTCATGATCTGGAGTTGGCAGCAGTCGTATTCGCGTTGAAAATTTGGAGACACTACTTGTATGGGGAGAAAGTGGAGATTTATACGGACCATAAAAGTTTCAAATATTTCTTCACCCAAAAAGAACTCAACATGCGGCAACGACGTTGGCTTGAACTATTGAAAGATTACGATCACACTATTCAATATCATCTTGAAAAAGCGAACGTAGTAGCTGACGCATTGTGTAGAAGATTATATGCGAGTACGAGTGCGATATTGTCAATGCAAAGGCCCATTCTGTATGACTTGCAAAGGATGGAGGTAGTGATGATGGCGAATATACGAGTAGAACCGACTTTAATCGATAAAGTTAAAGCTGCTCAAGCTACGGACCTGGAGCTGATACGTATGAAGAAGAAAAACACTACTCAATAATTGTTACAGTAGTTACTGTTCAATATTTTATTTTATTAATTCAATAATTGCTGCGTTGATATTTTATATTATTATTGTTTCAATAATTATCACTGCACAGTATTTCCCATTATCCGATCAACAATTCATATTATTTGAATAATATTATTAGATAGCATTATTGACAATGTCTAGAAATTTCTGTCTAAGGAGAGGTTTGGTCACCTAATTGCGCGCCAGTATGTAAAAATCCTTATTGGAAAGCCCCCTCTTTCCTGGGAACGGACTGGTTGTCATTGTTGTGATTCTGTAATATTATTTGTGAATAATTAATTATTGATTTATATGATAAGAAAATATTTATTTGATGTAGATATAAATAATAGATTTATTTATGTGGTTATAAGTGAAGGAATTAATGTTGAGGTATTTTATCAACATTTTGTCGGATTGGAGGTATTAAAAGATCAAATCGGTGTTCTTAAAACTCTATTGCGTGAGTTATAATTTTGATCTAACCGTTGGATCATTGTAATTTTTGGGTATGTTATACATATATGAGTTAAGTATATGTCCACAAATTTTGAACCGTTGAAAATTAACGCATGATTTGTTATGAATTTTAAAAGGTGTCGAAACGATGTTTAAAGTCATCCGTTTATGAATTTTAGATATTTTCGGTCTGAAATTTGGGAAAACTTTCTTCTGCAAAGTTGTAGAGAATTCAATTTCAGTCAGAATGGACATAAAATTCGTATTTTTCTGATAAACGGGCTATTTTCTATGAATTGTTGAAGTTTCAGAAAATAAAATAATTTTTATTTATGGGTGGGACCCACATGTGTTGAACACACATGGGCTGCTGAAATTTTCCAAGGTGGTGGCTGGTCTTGGTCTAATATTGCATACGTAGAAGAATTGGTTATAAATAATAATATTTTATTATTTTAGTCTCCTATGGCGTTCTAGCATTTTCCTATAAATAGACGCTTAGGTTAGAATTGAAAATCACACCAGAAACAAGTTTTCTTTCTCTCTATATTGTCGAGCGTATTTTAGTGAGTATTTTGATACTTTGAGAGTTGCTATTCCGTTCAAGTTTCTGTCGGCTTTATATCCGAAATTCAGTCAGAAGTACAGTTATTTTGAGGTAAGGGATGTTATTTTCTTCTTAAATAATTTTATTTTCTTCAATATCATTATGTTGAAATATTGGTGAACGTTTTTATCAAATTTAGAACTTTTTGTGTCGGAGTTACTATTCACGTATACGGCACTATTCACGTATACGACACTATTCACGAATACGATACTATTCACCGAAAAATAAAATTTTTTTATTTTTGTCCAAGATGTCTTTTATGGTTACTATCTTTGATTGTATCCATATTTTAATTTTTATTCTTGAATTTTGCTTCAAAATCGGTTATTATGGAGTATTATTGATCTTGGATAAACTGTTATACGAATCCTTAATATTTGTCCTTCTGTCTCACTGGATTCGTTTTCTTTAAAATATTTTTCATCATCCTCAGTCCTAAATGATGATATTACTGAATATCTTTGGCCTGTAGTGCAAAGATGAATGATTTCTTGATTAATATCTTTGGCCCGTAGTGCAAAGATGTACAGGTGTTTAGATGAACATGACCAACTGATGAATATCTTTGGCCTGTAGTGCAAAGATGAATATTTGATTCCAGATATATATATTGATTGATGTTACAGGGATAAAATATCAATGATGGACTTTTAAATTCATAGATGATAGTAGATTTCATTCTCTACTTAACTCTTCTAATGAATTGTTGTTTCCGCTGCAGTTGTTGATCTAAAACTTGTTGTCTATTATAGTTTATCAGATTTTTCCCTGTTGAAGACTAATGATAATTTGTTGTATATTATCTTAGTCATAATATTCTTTGCTGGGCTAGTTGAACTCACCCTTTTTCCTTTTTGTTCCATTTTTCTTCTCAGAAGGTGAGAACATAGCAGGATCGAGTCGGGGTATGGAGTAATGGTTCTAGAAAAATATTTTCGCAGTCCTTACTATTTCTGTAAAATAGTGTTTGAATAATTGTAATGAGAACTTATTTGAGTGTAGATATTGTCTTGACGGTAATATTTGTATTTAAACTCACAGTATGTATTATCGTATTTCACACGATATTTGTATTATTGAAGTTGTAGTTTGCTTTATATATCATGTATTTGGCGACTCAGAATGGGTGTTGTATACCTATTTTGGGGGCGTCACATTCTCCCTCTTTTTGATGATGACAATTTATGCACCAACATGCTCCCCCTAAGTATATGGCTCCCCCTAAATTTATGCATATTAAGGAGCAAAAGAAAATTACTTTATCCAAATAACCATCATTGCATATTCCAGCATAATATAGTATCTCAATATCAACATGAATACCAATTCAAACCAAGTTAAATATATCCAAATATCTCTCCCCCTTTGTCATTATCAAAAAGAAATGAATCATCAAGTTATATCTCTCCCCCTTTGTCATCAACAAAAAATAATTCATATAATTAGTTATCTCACCCCATTTCGCAAATTGAAAGAATTAAGCACAAAGAATGACATTGGAGCAAGGTTATAACAAAATCACATATAGCAAGTAAACAATATAATCATACCGTTGTGATTTGTTACCTACATATTAACATTTTGTTACCAGTAAAAATCTTGATAGCTGTGCTCCTTAGTGTAGATTTGACTTTTATATTTTCAGAATCAAAAATCTCTTCACTAGCACTCCTTTTGGTCATCCCAATGTTGATGTCTTTAAAGCTCAGGTTAGGAGGATAATTTTTCACTGTTCTAGATGATCTAGGAAGCCTTACTGTAGTCATTTGCTTTTCAGGTTCAGGTTCTGAAATGTCAAGCTCCACATCAAACTAATCATCAAATTTTTCTTCTAATATAGACGGGTTGAGCTGTCTGATGTTAGGCGTATGCATGTCTGCATTTTCAACTAAAACAGATGACTCAGGTTGTATAATTTCATTTGTTTGCTGTCCACGTTCATCTGATTTTCCTTCTGATGCAAACGGCTCAGGCTGTCCAGATTGAGCTGTCTGTTTTCCACTAAACAAGTTGTCTTTACCTGCAGAAAAGATTTTGCCAAATAATTTATAGGTAACTTACTCTCTCAGTATCATCCATCTCCTTTTTGATCTTGAGACACCTACAAAACAAACAAATAGTCTCTATCTTTTTGGTACCCAAATCTGCTTGGGTCCTTTTGGGTTAGTAGCATATAAATCACTTTTCTTTACCCAAACTTGTTTTATTTTTATTTTATTACAATTAGTATTAAAATGACCTTTAAAATCATATTTTTTACAAGTAACAAACGGTGAACAATAAAGTGGTTTATGCCTTGATTTACTATTAATCATTCTAATATTATTATTAGTCCTATTTTTCACATATTTAATAGGATTATACCCAATCCCTTGTTTATCAAGATTGGACCTTTGTGCCCCTAACATAACATTTAGGTTCTCTTCTCCTTGTACAAATTTAGCAAGATCATTTTTTAAAGATGTTATTTCTGTATTTATTACATTATCATCATGTTGCATATTCATAATTTTTCCATCATTAAAAGCATCTATGCATACATCTCTCATTTTCAATTTTTTTTTAAAAATTTGATTTTCATTTTTAAGATATTCATTTTCTTTTCTTTCTTCAATAAGTGACTCAACTTCATTCATTAGCTCATTTACGCAGTTCTTAAAATAAGCAGTTTTCTTTTTAAGCCTTTGATTTTCATTTTATAAAGCAATATAATCAGGCATAGATACTTCAAAAGCTTCATGAAAATTTGTTACCTCAAGTTAATCATCGTCTTCTAGTCCCATGAAACATAATTGGCCAATTTCTTCTTCTTGTTCCGCTTTGGACTTACTCACTGGAGTTCAGCTACCTTTTTGATTCTTCCTTTGTTTCTTTCTTTGAAGTAGTCTCTCGAGTTTTCTTGAGAGCATTTCAATTTCTTCATCAAAATCTTCATCATTGTCTTCTACGTAACTTTCAGCTTGTAGAGCTAAGGTATTCTTCTTAGGTGCCTCATCTTCTTCATCATACAATATTAGTTGGTTTTCAAACTCTTCAAGTTCTCCGAATAAGGTAAGAGTTTCCATTGTGTTGATTGTGGCCGAGTCTTGAAGTGTGGTAACCTTTTGTGCGAATCGCTTTGGCATGACTCTAAGAAGCTTTCGGTTGATTTCCTTTTGATCAATCTTTCGTCCGAGCATGCTTAGAGAATTCATTAGAGTAAGGAATCTTGCTTGGGGCATCTCTAATTGATTCATTTTTCTCCTATTTGAATAGCTCGTATTCGTGCATTAGCATACTCAGCTTGACCTCCTTCACTTTAGTAGTACCCTCGTGGCTCATGATGACTGTGTCCCAAATTTCCTTAGCCGTAGTACAAGACGAGACCTTATCAATCTCTGACTGAACCATGCCACTTAAAAGTGTATTCATGGCCTTGAAATTATAGGATAACATATACGATTCATTTGAGTCCATTTCCATGAGATTCTTTGGCTTGCCATTATCATGTCGCGAAATGACTGGTCCATTTTCGACTACCCACCATTCCCATGGGTCACGGTTCGGATAGATCTTCATTCTGAACTTCCAAAAGTTGAAGTTTTCACTTTCGAGCAACAGCGGTGGCCTACTTGTGGACTGACCTTCTTGAAAGTTTAGGTGTGCCATAGGATCTTCCCCTACGACCTGCAACGATCAATATTAGTAGAGTCTTGCTTTGATACCAAATGTAATTCTGTGTATGTGCACACCTAGAGGGGGGGGTGAAAGGTGTTTAAGCTAAAAGTGATAAACGGTGAAAACTTTTTATAACTTTATGCTACAGGTATAATTCAGACAGTTACGCTTGTCTGCTTTAGTGTCTGCTTTAGCTTATGTTCTTCGTTTTTTATTATCAGACAGCTAGACCTGTCTGCTTTAGTATCTGGATTAGTGGCGTGAATAACAAAAAGTGCAGAACGTGAATGACAATTAAAGAGATAAACAGAAGTAAAAATCACACCAAGATTTTTACGTGGTTCAGCCCCTATCCTCTAATCTAGTGGTCTAATCCACGTCCAATCCCAACTAGGATTGGAGACTCTTTTTATTAAACTTAATATTCAATTAAATTCAATAAAAAGAACTCCCTGTTACAAAGAAATTTTTTACTGATGGACACCTCTGCCCCCTTTGCACCTCTGCAACCTTTCTCACCACTGAGACCTTTGAAGCTTCCTTTGAACATAATTACTACTATCAACTACACTTGTACTCGGAATACAAACTTTCTGATTACAAGAATATTATCAGCCCACAATAAAATAAGAGTGATGAAATATAAAGGCTGTAATAAAAATTGACTTAAGAGCTTTCTGAGTCTGAATGGTATATGTTTGTGTTGCTCTTCTTAAGTCTCTACTTCCAATGTCGTGCAGGATTTATAGAGAAAGGAACAAACGGCTAGAAGAAAATAGTTAGCATTAATCATGGAATAAAGATATGATTACTTAATTTAAGGAGCTAACAAAAGATATCAAATCAGATAAAATTTACATGCCTGAAATAGAATTTCAAATTCAAACAAACTTCCTTAATTAAAATATCACCCACGAGATATCCTGATGAACAGAGGAGCCCATTTGGGCTAGCAACAAATCTTCCTTGATAATATCAGTTATACCAACATACCTTAATAAACTCCAATCTAAAACTTTCTTGATATCCTCCAAAACAAATCTTCTATAATTTTAAAAACATTCTAACTTACCAACGGAAAGAAATCAGCGATAATAGATCATGCAATACCCATAACTAATGCATGTCAATTATAATATAATAACCCATAATCTATGCATATTTAATAATATAATAACATACCATGAACCATGCACACTTAAATTAGTCATTAATCAAAAAATCATAAATTCAAAAACCAACACCGAACTCATATATATATATATATATATACGCGCGGCCCCGTTCAGGAGCATCTTCCTTACAGAGTAATACGCCCCTTAAAAGAGCATTCTGTTTTAAAAAGCCGGCTTTTTTATATCTCTCTCCTCTCCTCGCTACATTACATAATACAAAGACAGAGCTTCTCGCTACAAAATCACGATCTGCCAAAATCGAGAACCCTTTGAAATCCAGTCCTGCAAAAGCGAAGAGAGAGAAAGTGAAGCATCGCGATTGCTGTAAGAGTTCCTTCTCCATCGCGATTGTTGTGTGTTTCAACTGAGGGAACGAGTTCCTTCTCCATCGCGATTGCTGCACGAGAAAAAGCCAAGCCAAGCCCTAGAAACGCGATTGCTGCAAGAGAGAAAGCCGAGCCCTATAGTCTTCAAAAGAGAGAGCCCCTTGAAATCTCGACGTGCCCTAGAATCGCGATCTCCTTCATCTCATCAGTTCGAATCGGTAAGGGCTTGCGATTCTAAATTGATTATTCCTAGTTTACAACTTACATTGCTTATTCCTAGTTTAAAACTTACAGTGAATGTGTTTTACATTAGATTGTTCTAATCAAAACCTAAAATTATGTTCATTTCCTCAATAAATCATCAGCTCAGAGACCTCACTGGGGAGAAAGATTATGTTTGTTTGCTTGGAAGATAGGGAAATACATGGATTTCATTGTAATTTTATTTTCCAAATTGAGTTCTGCCGTATTTTATGTTAAACATTTTAACTTTATTATTGTTACATTTTGGTTTCCTTTTATTTTATGTATTAGGAGTGGTTGATATTAGTTTTGTTGGGTATAGGGTGAACTGGTGGCTCATAATATATAAGTATTTTTTTGTGGTTATTATGTTGTGATCTTTAGGTATGTCAAAAATTCCCAAACAGTCTTAGCAGTCTCATGATCTTCCTCTTGTGACCCTGTCTATATAGATTTCATTGTTAATAGAAAATCATTAATTTATTAGGACTTCAAGGTGAAATTACTGGATGTACTCATGTAACTTCTAATCTTGCTACATTGTTGAAGTCTTTGGAGCATGTTGAAGTAATTCTCTAAGCCGGCTAAAAACAGAATGCTTTTAGCCTAAACTAATAGGTGTAACAGCCAATGTAGAATCTGCATTATCTGTTACTTTATTGTATAGTTGATACTGATTGACTTCAATTACTCTGTTACTTTTGGCATTGATCTTATATCTATTGGAGAATTATTTCAAAACTTTGAACTGTAAGTTGTAAACTAGGAATAAGTTACTTTTGGCATTGATTATGATGCCTGTGATGTCTTACTTTGTAAACTGTTTAATTCAATTGACAAGGTGGAGTGTTTATTGGAATAGTGCCACTAGTTTATATGAGCAGGCAGGTTGGTACTTTAATTTCTTATTTTTTGGGGGGATGAACATGATAATTGCTGGAATTTAATGAGAAATATTAGTTATTTGTAAGAAGAAATTATTTTGATTTGATTGTTTCATTATCTTACTTTTGAGTCCAAACCTCTTAAATTATGAAGACTTAAAGTTTGACATAACAATCTTTATGGCAGCTCATTCAGCAGCAGGTTGACACTTTTTTTAGTCTAAATATTCCATCATCTTTATTTCACTAAACATACATTTTGTCACAAAAACAGTTGAACTTGAAACTATAAATTAAAAAAGTTATGATTTTATGTTGCTTTACTGTAAGTCTAACATCCATCGTTTAAAATGGAACTTGCAGACTTCAGCTCTTCGTGTTGAGAATATATCATTCATTCGTATCAAAGGAAATTCAGCTATAGAGGAAGCTCCTGTATGTATATAAGCTGGCTATGAGCAGGCAAAATATGTATTGCAGATATCATGTTCTGTGTTGACCATGTCATTGTATTTACGACCATTTTGGAAGATGAGAAACATCTTCATCTACAACCCATTGAACCAGAAAAAGTCGGATTAAAGAATGAGCATAGATATAGCGTATAAGTACAGTTGTTTTTAATTTTCTAGGTAGTTTCTTCAGGTTCATGTATAATTATTAGTAATGTGTAACACTATAAAACTCTTAATAGTTCTCTTAAATGGAGGACATTTTTTATGCAGACTATTTTGTATAGAATAATTTTTTAAGTTCGCCAATTTAAGATCCAATCTTCAATTTGTGACACTTTCTGCAATCCCACTTGGTTCAAGTTAAACATTTAATTTTCTAAAGGTTGCCCAGTTTAGTTTATCCACAGATCAGAATTTTATCTTAATAATTTTTTTTCCCAGAAAACGTGGACTGACATAGACTAAGAACAAAAAAGTGTGTTAAAAAGCAAAACTTACAATTACTATATATTATAAACGCAAGCCACACAACATGGTTCAGCTGCTTTAACCAAAAAAATAAAAAAAAATTAAATCTGCCATGAATAGATCATTGGCAACAGAATATAAATCTTTTAAGCCAATCTGCATATGGATATAAAGAAGGGATCCTAACTTCTAATAAGCAAATAGGCGCCAGAAGCATCTCTATAGATTATATTCTGCAGAGAGTTATTTTGAATTACAGAATGAAAGCAAAAATCATATAGATACGTAGTAAGTTCTTTAACATCTCCAAAAATATCAATAGGAACGAAGTTTGAGCATTTTGATATACAATTTCTAGTACACAAAATTCCAGCTAAACGGATGATTTGAGCATTTTGATATACAAGCCTTCTATTAGTTAAAGTCACCAAGTTCAGCACAAACTTCTAAATGAGCCAAGAATTCAAGGCTGGATTTGTAATATTTCAGGAACTCTGTAGGTCTTCCAGGAGAAAAGGCCCCTGGTTTTCCTTTCTGGATCGCTGCGAGAGCCTCTTTAAGGATGAAATTTGAAAGGAAGCTAAATACATGGAGACCTGAATTTTCCGCACATCACACCAAACACTATAAATATATATATTTTTAGCTGAAATTTAAGTAACAATCAAGTACAGACAACACACATTAATTGTGCACAACCCTAAAAGTCTAGACAACACACATATTCCAGAAATTGTGCACCAGCATCAATGCTCTCCCTACGAATACTTGGTAGATGAACCTGTAGAAAACATCATATGCTTCCTTAAACCATGTTTTTACAAATTTATTCCCGAAGCATAATTGTTAACAATTAAATTTTGCTACTTTTTCATTCATAGCACTGACAGGGGCTAAATGAACTTCATTAACAATTCTTTTCCACTTAGTTATTGTTTTTCAAGTATACAGTAGAAGCCAGATCTTATGATACTCACTTCTGAGTTACAAATTTGGAAATAATTTATGCACCCAAATTTTTGTTTACATTATTTCAAATCTGTAGTCTTCAAAAACATTCCAAAGTTCATAAAATCTTCTTGATAAGGAAAATATTTATACTTAATCGAATTAACTTGGGATAAATGCATCCAAATTAAGAATTGTTCGTAGTTTCTTACAAAAGTATTTTCTTCTCATTCTTTAAATGGTAAGACAATAGGACTAGTGACAAAGTTAAGTATCAAAAATGCACAAGATGCCCTGTTAATAAAGAAGCAACCAAGAACCAGTGCAAACATTATCATAGCATTCCAAAAACAGATTTGAATGACAGAATTTACTAGCTTTCAAGCAAATTCATAAGTAGAGGAAGCAACAAATACCCACAGCATTCCCTACCTCTCAATAGAGTAGCACAACATGACAAAAGCAAACGACATTAAGCAGCAAAGATCATGTAAGATGGTGCTGGCATTAAGCAGCTAGCTAGCCCAAACAGAGGCGGTAACTGGTGTGCAAAACAAGTACAAGAACAAAACAACTCATTGAATGCATTGATATAAAGGAGCCAAAACCAAAATCAGAAGAAAACACTAAGTCTTTCTATCATTGAATGTCAAACAAGTCCCAAATCCCAATTTGTTTAACTAGATTAAAAAATATATTCCCTCTGTTTCAATTTGGAAAATAAAATTACAATGAAATCCATGTATTTCCGTATCTTCCAAGCAAACAAACATAATCTTTCTCCCCAGTGAGATCTCTGAGCTGATGATTTATTGAGGAAATGAACATAATTTTAGGTTTTGATTAGAGCAATCTAATGTAAAACACATTCACTGTAAGTTGTAAACTAGGAATAAGCAATGTAAGTTGTAAACTAGGAATAAGCAATTTAGAATCGCAAGCCCTTACCGATTCGAACTGATGAGATGAAGAAGATCGCGATTCTAGGGCACGTCGAGATTTCAAGGGGCTCTCTCTTCTGAAGACTATAGGGCTCGGCTTTCTCTCTTGCAGCAATCGCGTTTCTAGGGCTTGGCTTGGCTTTTTCTCTTGCAGCAATGGCGATAGAGAAGGAACTCGTTCCCTCAGTCGAAACACACATCAATCGCGATGGAGAAGGAACTCTTGCAGCAATCGTGATGCTTCGCTTTCTCTCTCTTCGATTTTGCAGGACTGGATTTCAAAGGGTTCTCGATTTTGGCAAATCGTGGTTTTCTAGCGAGAAGCTCTGTCTTTGTATTATGTAATGTAGCGAGGAGAGGAGAGAGAGATAAAAAAACTGGCTTTTTAAAACAGAATGCTATTTAACGGGCGTATTAGTCTTTAAGGCGGATATTCCTAACGGGGCCGTATATATGTATGAACTATGGTATATGGCCTTAGTAAAATGATTTACGAAAAGTTAAAGTAAACTGCAGCATATAAAAATATTTAGCTAAACACTTAAAAACAAATTAAGTATGAATCTTTTAATATTTTGTACTTGTTCCAATTTTTCTTTTTTATATGGAGTTTTAACTAAATAATCAAAGCTATAATTATTTCATTAAAAAAAATTATTATTAAAACTTTCGAACACAAAATTCTACCGAGTCAGTCACACTTTTTATCATCAACTTTCAATAGTGGCTTTCTAATAATCTAAATCAATATTAGATAGACCTTTACCATAACATAAAGATATCAAAATTTCATATAGTCTGAGATCTTACAGAAAAAATATTAATTTTGTAGCAGTTAAATATAATGAAATATGACTCCTTTTTCTTTCTTTCTTTATTATTATTTTTTAACAGAATACTATATAGCCAACACGTGTTATCCGGATAACTAATACTTTCTCCACATAGAGTTTTTGATGATCGAAATATACTCATTTTAAAATAATTAAATTTACTATTTCCTCCTCTTTTTAATAATATTTATAAATTATTTTAATCAATTGCGTTCACAAATTATTTTTACTTAATTTCGACATATAAGTCAAATCGATGCCATTTTTTTTATTTTCAAGTCCCATCTTATTTTTTTTAACTTATAATGGTTTTAAAATAAGTCATCGTAGTATTCAAAATAAAATTTGAAAGGCTTTCTCGTGGTTTAACAATTAACAATCGATTCTGTAGATGACTTTTGTCGTTTGAAATTCAATATGCCATGTTAATCATTGGCACTTGTGGTTAAGATCAAGGTAGGGTTTTTTTATTTTGGTCACTCATACGAATTTATCTAACTATTTGATATAAAGTCGTTGTACCCTGATCGTTAATGATGGTTTTTGATCGTTGAAACTTATAGTTAAAGTTATTTTGGTGACTTAATTTTTTATTTTTAAAAAAAAACAATTTATAAATTTGCCTTTAACATATTAAATATTTATGTTATTATTCATGCTATTTTGTACTTGGTATGATTGTATGTCACATTTTGTTCGAATGAATTTAAAATTTTGGGAATTAAGATATAAAGTGTAACTTGCTTATTCCTCGAGCTAGATTCTAATAACACAATTCTTTTGTCGTCTATTGAAAATAATAATTTGTTGTTGACAAAATCGTGTCATCTAATCTCTAAAATATTCGTATCTTATATTTGTCTGCGGCTCATAAAGTTAAGTCGTCAGAGCTCAACGATTCCCGTATCTTTTATTTGTTTGGACGTTGGCGCATTTAATTTTACTCAAATTTTATTTCTAATAACAAAATAAGGGACAACATTTTATCGATTACCTCAAACTAAATCACAAAATTTTCATTGTATATCCAAGAATGTTTAGTCCTAACGAACATTTTGCCAACTCTAATTGAAAATAATATTATTTTTTTTATAAAATGAGAAACTAGAGAAGAATAACAAATTCCTGGAGTTTATTTTATTTATTTATTAATTTTATATTTTGATAGCAGGTTTGAATGGTCTTTATCTCGAGTCTATTCTATTCTATTCTATTCCTCTATCATTTTGCGTCCATTTTCGTCTTTTTGTCCACCCGCCTTCAATACTACTACTAGTAAGGACTCTGACGTCGGCATCGTCTTCCTCTTTACTTCCTCTCAACACTTGTATATACTACTAACACACTCCAATGCTTCTTACTCTCTGTTTCTCTCCCTAGAGATGTCCCCAACTACCGAAATTAGTCTCTAATAATTTTTATTTTTATTTTCTTTCAGAATCATATGATATAATCGGTGCTGAAACAAGTAGCAAGTACAAATCATTTCAATCCTTTCATTTTCTGGTATTAATTGCCCTCTACTTTCAGTTAAAGCTCCTTAATCTTGTCCTGCTCCGATCAATTTGTTCTGCATTCTTTAAATTTTAAATTCTATTTCTCTGATTCCTAATTTTTTTTTCTGCATGTTTTGAAATTTTTTTAATGCTCTGTTTGGTTGGCGACAAAACTCAGAATACAATAAAGAAGTCATATTTTTTCATGTTTAGCGGTGATTTGTCGTTTACTTTCTCAAATTGATTGAGATCAATGAAGCAAATGTGAGTTCTGTTTTGGTAAGGTCCTCAAATGTGATGATCATCAATAAACATTTTCTGTATTCATATTTTTAATCAAACTTTTTTTCCCCACAGAGGAGATTAAACATATCAAGGTATAATTTGTGAAATTTTATGACGTTCAATCGTAGTACCAGAAAATGAATGGATTGATATAGCATTCATTTTCTATTATATTTTTATTTTTTTTTTCATATGGCAAATTTTGTCTTGTAAGTTTTCAATGTAATCCATTGTCTTCGGTTGAAAATTGGTCTTCTGAGTTGTAAAACAAGGATAAAAGACTATCCCTTTTATTCTTGAAGCTTATGCCAAGTATCTAGCAGCAAAATATTACTATATTTTTTTTGGGAAATATGTCTAATTGTAGACTATATTGAAATTAATATCAAGGTACAGTGTAACATTGGCTAATTTTTCACTTCTAAGAAAATATTTAAGTTTGGAGGTAATGTGAGGGTTAAGTTTGTGATTTATATCAAGTTTATCTAATCAAATGTATTTTCTGTTGCAGTAAAAAAAGAGAGGATGATGTTTATGTAGAAATATACTTTTAACTTTAACCTTGTAGAATCTCTACCTCAATGACCCAAAAAATGGAACTTCTTGAATTAATCTTTTGCCTTAGTTTGATATCTCTCTCTCTCTCATTCTGACCTGAAAAATAAGTTTCTTTTCCTCACAAATGTTACCCTTTCTTATTTGGAGTTATATATGGTTTCGCCTAGCACTATTACTCTGTCAAAGAATTACTGTTACTTTTTTTGTCAAAGAATTTTCCAAGACTTCAAGATGGTTTCATGGTCATTGAGGGTTATGCTTTAACTCTGAACTCTTCTCAATCCTCAGAAGCTACATGCTATGGAAAACACTAGTCAGAAGGGAAGTTGAAGTTTACAAGAACCATGAAACATATGGTAAGTCAATATTCTTTTGAATTTATGAGTTTAAACTTAAATAGGAATAATCTGTAATGACGGTTTTGACAGATGATATGCCACTTCATTATCAAAATCGTCGGCATGTCATCTCTATGTAATAATATATGTGGGTGCTTTCGGATCAAGTTCAATGGTCTACTTTTTTGTAGGGGTTGCAGTCTTTGTGTAGTCCCCTTAGCTTTGAGTCTTCCCCTTTTAAAGGCTTTTCTTACTTATCAAAAGTAAATAATATAACAACATACATGATTGCTGGCTATCATGGTTTTGGTTTGTTTTTAAAATTGAAACTGCTTTCCTATTATAGGCTAACGCTACAATAATGACATGGTTACTAGGTAATAGAGTTCATATGGAAATTGTAATGAACTTCCAAAATTACAATTTTTTTTAACATGAATGGTCATAGCATCTTTGGGATTTTGAGCTACTTCCAATTGTGGATCAGATTTAAAATTCTTAGATTTTGAGATTCTCCGACTTTATGAAGTACTCCCTCCGTTCCTTAATATAAGTCGTTTTAGAGAAATGTTTTTGTTCCTTAATATAAGTCGTTTTAGAATTTCAAGTAAGCATTAATTGCTTAGTTTCCAATATTACCCCAAATATTAAATGTAATTTTGGTCCTCTCACTATTTTCTATCCAATAAATAACAATCTCTTATTCTAATACAAGGGTAATATAGACAATTGATATTATAGTTAATGCTATACAATCATTACCTTAATGCTTGTGCATAACCCTAAAACGACCTATATTAAGGAACGGAGGGAGTAACATTTAGTTTTTAAGTGGTGTTTTTTTTTTGCACCAAATTTTTAGTTTATATTTGAGTTGAATGAGCCTCGTAGAATTAGAACCATAACACTAGCACACTAGATTGACTAATATTTAATGGAGGTTTCATTGTGTCTCTTCTACATCAGGAAGGACGGATGACACAAATAGAAGGTGTAGACTCTGGGGGAAATCTATATCATAGAATGGATGACCAGCGAGATATGGAAGCAGCACATACTTTGTTAGAGCTGGCCAATCTCTTCCTGCATTTTCTGGATGACCAGCGAGATATGGAAGCAGCACATACTTTGTTAGAGCTGGCCAATGTCTCCCAGCGTTTTTGCAAGAAGGAGTTGCCTTCATTAAGGAGGAACCATGATGTGGTTCAAATGCTGGATAACAGGCAACATGCGAATAGACTTGGGGGAGATCGCAGGATGGATTTAAACGGTGAAAGGTATCATTTCCCTTTATTGAAGGCCAACAATGAGGAAAGAAAGCAGAAGAAAAGGAAACCTGGGGATGGAGTCTCTTTTCCCCAAAATAAAAAACAGCGAAATAGGTACATCTGGGAGAAGAAGCAGGAGCAGAAGGATAATTCGCATGGCATGTTTGGGAGTAGCTTGTGCAGAAAATGTCAGCAGCGCATTGAAGATTGTGGAAGTGATGATCGTTATAGACTCTGCAGGGGTTGTTTCAAAAGCAAGACGGCAAAAAAGACTTTGAAAGCAAAATCTGACGTGACATACTTGGATGGACCTGAACAGTTTTCATATGGTAGATCCCAAAAGTTGATTGATAGACCTACTACTGTAAAGAAGAAACTTGGTGTATTAGAAGAAAAGGCAAGAATTGCGTCTTCAGTAGTTGGAAAATATGATGATCTTGACCCCTCAGTGAAGGCTTCCGCTGATGGTAAGATGGTCTATGCAAAAAAACCAAAAAAAAAGAAGCCTTTCTCATTTTCCATTATGCATCTTCTTAATGCTGTTCGCACTGCATTGATTACTCCGTCTACGGATGATTATGGAATTCCGTCTGGTGGGCATCTTGGAGAGTGCAATGGAAGACAAAATATTTTACCATCTCTTACTATTCATGAGATTGTGCACCATGTGAGACTGAAACCTGGAGATCCAAGAATTCTTGCAACCAAAGAGCCACTACAGGATTTAGTCCGAGGAGTTCTAAAGATTTTGTCATCTCGAACAGCACCTCTAGGAGTGAAGGGTTGGAAGGTGCTCACAGCATTTAAAAAAAATACAAAAACTTGGTCCTGGATTGGTCCAGTTCCATTTAATCTTTCACATGACGATCACATCAAGGAAGAGATGTCTCCTGAAACTTGGGATATTCCACACACAACTCTACTCAAGCTGATTGATTGCTTTGGAAACTGGCTAAAACAGGTGCAGAACACACTTAAACAAATCGGAAGTCTTCCTTCGCCACCCATATTGTTGATGAAACAAACCGACACGGAGGAAAGATTTAGGAACCTGAAAACCATGAAGAGCCTCGGCACTATCAGCCGAAGCTGTGATGAAGTTAAGGCTTATTTCCGTAGAGAAGAAGCTCTGAGGTACTCAATTCCTGATAGGGCCTTCTCTTATACAGCGGCCGACGGAAGGAAATCTACAGTTGCTCCTTTGACATCATATGATGGTAAGCCATCTGCTAAAGCTCGAGATCATTTTATGCTGAAACGCAGGCGGCCACCTCATTTCACTGTTCTGAGTCTTGTGAAAGATGCAGCTGCTAGATTGCCGGCAAGTATTGGTACCAAAGCAGATATTTGTACTCTGGTAAGGGATTCACAGTTCATTATGGAGAATGTTTCTGACTTGCAAGTTAACCAAGTAGTAAGTAGAGCTCTAGACCGCTTGCACAATGAACGTGACCCCTGTATACGTCACGATAGAGATCTCCAACTATGGGTATACTTGCATGGAGAAAGAGAAGACGGCGAATTCGAGGATCATGGTCCCTGTCCTAGAAAGAATAGACAAGTAGAGGGAATGCAAAGAGAAGGCGAAGTGCATCAGGGACGTTGAAATTATGTTCAGAACGTAAGCTCTTGTTTTTCTCATGCAGGTACTTAAGTTGAAAAGTTTGATAATGGGGGCTTTACAAGCCCCATGTTTCTTTTGAATATATGCAACCATAGACTAATAAGTTTAAATTGCCTACCCAAACTATACTTTGGGAGAAAAGGCATTGTTAAGTTTAGCTGTTAAGTTAATAAAGAATATCTGCATTGATGAAATCTAGTTTTATTATTGAGACTAAATTCTCAACTCCAAGCTGTTATGTACGAGTTCATTTCTTGGTGACACTAATGTATAATTACAATGTGTTCTCAAATTTACTATCATAATCCACTTATCAATTTTTTAGTAGTATACATAAAAAAAATGTTACTAATATTCGCAAAATTTGCAAGTGGGACTATATATTTTGTGGAGGGAGGGAGGGAGGGAGTATAATAAATTGAGTATGATTTAATCTGAAACAGGAGTCTAAAACTACTAAAAGAAAATAAATCTTCTGTTTAGTTCAGCAAAACTATATTATTTTTGTTTCAGCTCTTTAAATGCCCAAGTTAATTCTCTAGATAGAGCTATCTGAAAGGATCAGAGAATTTCGTGGCAATTTTGACTAGTGTTAGGCATTTTATGTTCTCTATTATATAGTATATCACTAGCCTTTTCTGCTTGCCCCTCCCCCTCTCTAGTAGAATAGACTAGCAAATTTTTATGCCGTGTGATTGGTTGTATCACGAAGTAAAACTGCAAAAAATAATTAAAGAAAATAGATCCTGGCCTGGGTACAAGTACAACTGGATGGAGATCCAAAACTGGCTACCTGAACATAAAAGTCCAGTTGTTAGTTTCAATAGAGAGAGAAACCTGTGGGTATTGTTGGGGCTATAATCGTCTCAAAAAGAATTATTGCCTTTTTGGCCCATTCTCAGCCCAATAATTCAAGTAAGCAAAATTTAATTAAAAATAATTCATTCCACAGCCGGGATTTGAACCCGGATTCTTCAACACAAAAAAGAATTGCCAAAGTGCTACTGCGGACTTATTTGAGATGTATTGCAACTTTTGATTTATAAAGAAATGAAGTGAGGGAATTTTATTTTATCATAAAAAATAATTGGTCCTGCTTTCTTCCGTATTGGAAAAGGAAAATACGTACTCATTCAAAAGCACAATTAAATTATCCCTCCAACTTTAGACTTGGAATCAACAATATTATTATTATATACTCCTTCCGTTCCTTAATATAAGTCATTTTAAGATTATGTACAAGTATTAAAGTAATGATTGTATACCATTAATTATAATATCAATTGTCTATATTGCCTTGTATTAGAATAAGAGAGCTATTTATTAGATAGAAAATAGTGAGAGAACCAAAATTACATTTAATACTTAGAGTAATATTAAAAACTAAGCAATTAATGTTTACTTAAAATTCTAAAACGACTTATATTAAGGAACAAAAATAATTTTTTAAAACGACTTATATTCATGAACGGAAGGAGTATATTTTTGGTCACAGACTTTCATCTCATAATTAGGAGATGCTGTTTCAAACCCCAGTTTCCAATAGAACGACAATAACTCATGATCCAATAGAACGACAACCACAAGAAGAACTAGAAACTTTATAATCCAACAAGCTTCCTCAATTCATCTGTGACTGAAAGCCAATACCATGAAATCATATCATTTCAGGACGCACGTGCTGCTTGAATGGATTGAAGGAATGAAATAATTTAAAAGTATTTCAAGTGTATGCTTGGTTGTTATTGTTGGTGGGTATTGTCATATAATATAATATAATGACAAAATTATTACATATATATAAAAAGTTAGTGGAGAACTCGCACCAAAACTTGATTATTGAGACAAAATCCCATGTTCTTGGTAAGACATGCAGTCATCGCCAGGCTTGAGGAGGGGAAGTGTACAAGAGCCATTCTAATGGGATCTGGTCTATTCGGCATTGACCTGGTAAAAATCTGGATGGAGCCTGCATCATACTGACTACCTGAGAGGAAGCGCTCTACGTCATCTAGAAGTGCATTGCGAGGGATTCCTTGCACTAAAACCTGAAAAAGGAAGCAGGCATTAATTAGTCTCTATTTAAGCTTTAAACATTCAAGCAACAAAGAATACAGTGTGTTTTCTTTCTTTTGATAAGTCATAAAGTATACTGGTTTTTAAAATGCAAAAAGTTTCACCAGTTTTTTTTAAAAAAAATCTATAAATTTTTTCTTATGCAGAAGTCCTCCATAAACAGCGCATACAAAGGATGTTATAAGCCAGACACAAATATCATCCATATAAATATCTTATAAATCTGGATAATAAAATGTCATCTTTTCATATACAAATGCTCAAGGTTGAGTGTACGAGTGTTACTTATCATTTATCAACATGAAAAAGAAAGGTTAAGGGTGCATAATTCACGGAATATCTTATCTTGCAGATTGGTCTTGATTACCATGGAGTAAATTGTAATGTCTACTGCAAGTTACCACCTCCAATGCAAAGATAGGCACCTTGTTTTGGGTTTACATTACACCTATTCTTTTTTACTTGTATTATAATTTTAATATAACTAAAATTATGATATACAAACGTATAAAGAAAACAACTTTTTACTGAATGATGTGTATATATGCAGTCAATACATATTAAAACCATGGCCGAAAACCCATAAAACAGAGGAGCCTGTCTTTGTAGGATGGAGGGAGTATTTGTTTGTTTGTGCAATTCAAGATGATAATCAGATGATAATCACCAACGCCAAAAATGATGAAGTCTCAATTCCAAGGACACTCGAGCAAAAGAGAACATGTAAAAGAACCAAAACTTCTACTTACAGCCTTTCCATCAAATGGTGGAACAGGATCCCACTGAGCACGATTAATCTGGCAATAATAAAAAGACCCATGAAACAATCTGGCAATAATAAAAAGACTACAGGAATACTGGATTATTAGCCATAATTTTGGACTTGTGTTTATAATAGCTTACTCTGTCCATTCTGTATAGACGACCCTTCCTACTAATTGTCCTTAAAGCAGCATCAAAAGCATTCCTAGAAGGAAACTGAACCATCCTGCTCAAATCACCGGATGAAAATGTTAGGATATCAGTTTAAGTATTCATGCTTCATATCAGCCAACAAAAAGTGCTGTATAGTGCAAACACAAAAGCAAAAAAGTAAATTACTCATTCCAAGTTCTTTATTCACCTCCAAAAAAACAGAACAAGAAAGAATTCAATAAAAAATTAATAGAGAAGTAGATACTAAGAATCAAAACAATGAAGATTACTCATTTCGTACCATACACAGCACAATGCACATGGGAAGAAAAATAAAAAGTGTAACATAAGGAGAAAATTACATTCCCATTGGTGAATAATTGCGATTGTAGTCGACTTTGAGATCATCAAGAGTTAAGTTACTTCCTTCTAGTAAATTGAGAACATCCCTCCTTGTTGTATACTTTGTAATGCCATTCAGTCTACCATAAACCACATCTGGAAAAATAAATAGAAAGAGGTTTTACTTATTAAGAAGATAAAGTGATAGAGAGATAGAGGTTTTACAAACTCTGTATTAGAAACTACAAGTCAACCATCTTTAGGTTTTTGCAAGGAATATATGATACAGGGGAAAGATCTTTTTCTTATCTTACCTGTCACTCATCAAGGTTTATCATTACAAAAGTTCCAAGTAAAAAACTTAAATTTATATGTAAATCCTTAGAAACTGAAATGCTAATTGAGTCAAATTAATTGACAAACTCTCTCCGATAAATAGTAAAATAAAATTGATTCACTCTTGAACAGGTAACTAAATAACACCCAGAAAAAGAATATAAGATCAAGATTGATTTTCAAGTTGAGATATTTTCAAGTCCAAAATTGATGCAATTCATACTAAATTTGATAGCAATAAATCTTGTAACTAATAGTTCTTTGTATAGTTTATGGTTTTAATAATTGTATTGTCAAAAAATAAAAGAATTCATATCAATTTTGGATTTAAAATTATGTAAAATTGACTTCAAAAAAGTCAGTCTTGATCCTATATTTTCGAACTGAAGGAGTACTTTGAAAGTTTATCACAAACTAAACTAAATTGGAATTGAGATAATTTAATTTGGTAGAGGAATAAATTAGATACCCATGTTTTCAATTCTCTCCGGAAAAAACCTCTGGTAATTATAAGCCAAATAATTGTAGATATAGTGAGTCAAATCAAGTTAGTTTGGTTGTACGGGCTCACATTTAATTGGCCCATTTTCTCAGTAACCAAACAGTAGCTAATTCAAAACCTTAACTCATAAACCCAGTTTTATTTTTCACAATGTGTACAGTACATTTATAAGATTTACACAAGCGAACAATATAAACCTAAAACCCTAGCTCCCAACTAGTAAAGTAGTATTTCAAATTAAAACGAAATCTCATCTTCTAACCCTAGTCAGGCAAATGAATTTTTTTTTATAAAAAAAAAGACCAATTCACTCTCACAGTCTCGCATGGATTTTTTTTTTAAATTTAAATCAAACATAATATAGGCAAATGAAACAAAAGCAATCTAAATAATAGTCGGAGGTAGATTATCAAGCTTGGTGCTAACCTGTGGTTGGATTTTGAAGGAATGGATATAGAGGCGTAGAGTCCTGACTCGGTTTTTCAGCATCGGTGGAGAAAGGTCTCGGCGAGTTGCGAAGAAAGGAGCTAATTCCTTGATTTTGATGGCCGGCTCGAATCAAGCTGCTCGATTTGATTGCATTTCGTAATAGACTCATCTTCTGCATCATTTGGAATGTGTGTGTGTGTGAGAGAGAGAGAGTTTTTGCGAAGTTTAGGCTACGGGGATTATTGGAGTAATACTTTGTACTGTGTAGGACTCTAGCTATAGGCCATATATAATTGAGCCCAACCAAAATGAACTTTGCCCTAAAATAAGCCTAAGTATGGGTTATCGTTCTCGCCTTCTGTTAGGTCCTCCCCAAATAGGAATAGAAATACAAGAAATCGGGCCCTTAAACATAACTTGTGATAAGTAGAATTATCTATCAAAATCATCTATCTATATTAGATGGCTGGAGGAGAAGAATTTTATTATTATTATTATTATTATTATTATTATTATTATTATTAGAGCATTCACAATAGTTTTCTCAATAGACTCCCTATCCCTACATTTAAAGAATATATCAATAAATCAGTATCCAACAGTTTTCTTATCCTTATATAATTCTCTATTTTAATCCCTATATATGATTTGACTCCTCAGGGTGAGAGAATCAAAAGAGCGTTCCCTATTTATGTAAAATGACATTTCACACCCTATTTATTGTGATTTTATTTTGGTTAAAGGATCTTATCTCACTTAATTGCTGATTTGGTTATGCCTATCAAATTCACTCATTTTTATTTTTTAAACTGAGGATTTAGAGAATAAAGAGAACAATAAAAAAATTAAAAATCAATCAAAATTTGATTTTGATTATTTTTGTAAAAAATATTACTACTAATTATAAATTTTATTATTTTATAATTAAAATAATGTTATTTTAGTTCTCATAAACACATAATGATCGTTGCATATTTTGATTTCTAGCAATATCTATTTTTAAATTAAAATAATTAAAAATTTTAAATTCAAACAACAATTACTTTTAAATAAAAATAGTTACAATGTTCAAAACATGATTTGACTTTTGGAACTTTTAACTTTTAAATTTTAAATTTCAAAATTTAATATTAAATGAATCAATATAAGAAATTTGTTGGGTATATAGTGAAAAAATTGAAGGGTCCTTTATAATAATATACAATATTTAGTAAGTAAATACACTATTAGTGCATCAAAAAATAATACATTTTTTCATATTTATTTACAATATTAGTGCAATTAGGATTCCTTAATTTAAGAAATTAGTATAGGATTCAATTCATAATAATAAGGAAACCTAAAATCAAGTAGAAATAACTGCCATAATTAATAATTCAAATTCAAATACCTTGGATCTAACAACAAAAATAAATTCAAATTCAAAAATAATAATTCAAATTCAAATAATCAAAGTTTAGCAACGACATCTTTCTCATTCCCTTTGCCGGTCATCTTTCTCCTCCCCTTTGCCGGTGAGACCCAATTTTATGTCCAAAAGAAAATAAGAACACTACATAGGAAAGAGAGAGATACGAGAGTGATGTATAATGTAATGTTGATAACCAAATTTTCTTAAAAAGGTAACCAAACCTTGGTATAAAGGTTACTAAATATTTATACCAAGGTAACCAATCTACCTCTACACCTGCAGTATGAATTTGTAAGACCCCAAAATTTTATGAAATAAAAGTATTCAATTTTTTTTATAATTATTATTCAGTAAATGGTTAAATTGATAAAAATTTAAAGTTAAGGGTGATATATATAAAATTCTCAAAATACGCAAGTGGTTATAAAATATTCATTATTGTCGGGAAATATTCGTTTGGTCGTGAAATATTCTTTCTGTCGTGGAATATTCGTACGACGGCGCAACCTTGTGTGGGCCCCATAACGAAAAGTGATTGGATGAAAAAAACGACAAATATAAGTTGTTTATAAATAACGGCATAGTTGTTACCGTTAATACTGTTGGAATACTCGGTGGTTAAAACACAGTAATACACATTGTTGCGTAGTAGCACACAATATTGCACCAATTATTGATTCTTACGTAAGAAGGCACTACTCAATAATTGTTACAGTAATTACTGTTTAATATTTTATTTTATTGATTCAATAATTGCTACATTGATATTTTATATTATTGTTGTTTCAATAATTGTCACTACACAGTATTTTCTATTATCAGATCAATAATTCATATTATTTGAATAATATTATTAGATAGAATTATTGACAATGTCTATAAAGTTCTGTCTAAGGAGAGGTTTGGTCACTTAATTGCGCGCCAGTAAGGAAAAATTCTTATTGGAAAGCCCCATCTTTTCTGGGAACGGCCTGGTTGTCAGTATTATGATTCTGTAATATTATTTATGAATAATTAATTATTGATTTATATGATAAGGAAAATATTTATTTTATGTGGATATAGATGGAGAAAATTTTTAATGGGACAATTGTTGAAAATTTATATTTTATCTTTTCTGATAAAATAATTTATTTAAATATATTATTATATTTTAATAATATGATAATTGTGATATTTTTACAATGAATGTGTGATATAAGAATAAATGAGGAGGAAGAGTATTTTTATTACAAAAAATATTTAACAAATATTTTGTGTGTTGGTGGACCCTATTTTTGGTTAAAATTTGATTATAGCCTGTAAAATTATCCGTATATGGATTTCGGTCATTTTTCGTTTGAAATTTGGAAAAACTTAAACTTACAAAGTTGTAGAGAATTGAATTTCCTATAAAATAGATATAAGATTCGAATTTTTCTGATAAAAGGTCTATTTATTATGAATTATTGAAGTTCTGGAATATTGGGTCTAAATTGATTTTGTTGCATTAAATGATAGAAACATATTTTGTGTGTTGGTGGGCCCTACTGGTTGGTGAAAGATGCTAAAATCAGATTTCAAGTGTGCATAGGAATTTTTTTGAAAATATTATTATTTTATTAAATTTTCTGCTTTGGTATTCTAAGCATTTTCCTATAAATAGAGTGCTTAAGTTAGAATTGAAAATCACACCAGAAATTGAAGTTTTCTCTCTCTATATTATCGAGCGTATTTTTGTGAGTATTTCAATACTTTGAGTGTTGCTATACGGTACAAATTTTTTCAGCGTTATATCTGATATTCCAGCCAGAAGTACTATTCTTTTGAGGTAAGGGATGTTATTTTCCTCGTAAATGATATTATTTTCTTCAATATCATTATACCAAATTATTGATATGAGTTTTATTGTGGAATTTTTACCTTTTTGTGTCGAAGTTACTATTCACGTATACGACACTATTCACGTATATGACACTATTCACGAATGCGACATTATTCATCGAAAAATAAAATATTCTCTTTTTCGTCTCAGATATTTATTATGATTACTATCATTGATTGTATCCATTTTTGATCTTCATTCTATACTTGTTTTGTTAAAATTTTGGCTTCTATACTCCATGAAATTAGTAGAATATCCTTGATATTTGCGCTTCATCCAGTATTTTTTCATGGAAATATTATCCTGAGCATTCTTGATAAGTTTTAACTTTTTCATGTCGGAGTACTATTCACGGGGTTACTATTCCCGAAGTACTATTCACGGGGTACTATTCACTCAAGTACTATTCACCGGAATACTATTCATGATAAAAATTGATTCGTTTTCGGTCCAAATTATTTTTGGTACAATATTATTCTTGAATTTTACTCCACAAAACAGTATCATGTTGACAATTTGGACATTATTAATTTCTGAATAAGTTAAATTATAAATCTTTAAAAATATATCATTGAACTTGTTTTATGGAATTCTTATATCATTGTCATCATCTTCATGTTTATATTATGTTGAAAGCCATCTGTGGCCTGTAGTGCATAGATGGGTTTGGTATGATTATGACCAGGAATTATTCGGTATAATCATGACCGTAATATTACAAATGATGTGGTAAAAGTCCTCATTAGCCTGTAGTGCATTGATGGACAGTTTTTGGTATGATTATGACCATATATTTTCTTCGGCCAAGGGTGCAAAGATGAATTATTTTATGGCATGATCATGACCGTTGATGAAAAATGATTATCTTTGGCCCGTAGTGCATAGATAATTTGTGGTCGTGATACTAAAGCATATCCTTGGCCCGTAGTGCAGGGATGATTCGATGATGTGGATTATTTATTAAGCTGAGTCTCAGCGATAAAATTGATGATAAATCTTTTAAATCATAGAAGATAGTAGGTTTTATGCTCTACTTGACTCTTCTAATGGATTGTTTGTTCCGCTGCAGTTAAACTTGATGTCTATCGTATTTTATCAGTATAACACTGTTAAAGGCTAACGATAATTTATTCTGCATTATCTTAGTCATAATATTTTTTACTGGGCTAGTTGAGCTCACCCTTTCTTTCACTGTTCTTGTGACGCCCCCAAAATTAGGTATACATCACTCATCTTGGGTCGTCAGATACATAGTACAAAATATAAATACAACTTACTAATACAACTGTCGTGTACAATACGACAAAACATAAACTGTGAGTTTGAATACAAATATTATCTTCTAGAGAGTATTCATACTCAAAAGGAGCCCTCATTACATTTATTAACACACCATTACATAGAATAGTGAGGACTACTAACTAATATTATCATTCGGACCATCACTCCGTTCCCCGACTTGCACCAGTTACGTTCTCATTTCCTGAAGAGAACAGTGAAAGAAAGGGTGAGCTCAACTAGCCCAGTAAGAAATATCATGACTAAGATAATGCAGAATAAATTATCATTAGCCTTCAACAATGTTAAACTGATAAAATATAATAGACATCAAGTTTAACTACAGTGGAACAAGCAATCCATTAAAAGAGTCAAGTAGAAAATAAACTCTACTATCTTTTATGATTTAAAAGATTTTCCAACACTGTGATCGCTGAGACTCAGCTTAATAAAATAATTCACATCATCGAATCACCCCTGCACTACGGCCAAGGATATTCGTATATTCATTAATGGTCATGATCATGCCAACAACTGTCCATCAATGCACTACAGGCCAATGAGGACTTTTACCACATCATTTGTAGCATTACGGTCATGATTATACCGAATAATTCCTAGTCATAATCATACCAAGTCCATCTATGCACTACAGGCCACAGATGACTTTCAACATTTTATAAACATGAGGATGATGACAATGATATAAGAATTCAATAAAACAAGTTCAAGAATTAATTTATCCAAGAATTAACAACGTCCAAATTGTCAACATGATACTGCTTTGTGGAGTAAAATTCAAGAATACTTAGAAGAATATTTTCATGAAAAGATACTGGATGAAACGCAATTATCAAGGATATTCCACAAATTTCATGGAGTATAGAAGTCAAAACTTAACCAATTGAGTACAATAAAGAATGGAATAACAAAAGAAATCACCATGCATGCGATAGACCGCACAAACAGGTTATTCCAACAGAATAATAAATAATAGAACCAGATCTGGCGTAAACGAACAGACAGGATATTCCGACAGAATAATAAATAATGGAACCAGGTCCGGTGTAAAACACACAGACAGAATATTCCGACAGAATAATAAATAATGGAACCAGGTCCGGTGTAAAACACACAGACAGGATGTTCCAACAGAATAATAATAAAAACGGAACCAGGTCCGGTGTAAAACACACAGACATGATGTTCCAACAGAATAATAATAAAAACGAAACCAGGTCCGGTGTAAAACACACAGACAGGATGTTCCAACAGAATAATAGAAGAATGTCACCAAGTATAGGGTAGATCCGCGTATACAGGTTATTCCAACAGAATAATAAGAAATAGAATAACAACAGTTCTCTTCATGAATAAGAAAGAATAACACCCCTTACCGTTTTAAAGACGAGCTGAAATAAGGAAGTAGTTAAGTAGCAGAATACTCTTCTTCTCTCTCTCTATTGTAACAACCCCAAAATAGGTCCATTCCATCCAACCTATTCTGAGTCGCCAAATACATGGTACAGAAAATAACTACAACTTTATTACAACAATTGTCGTGCAAAATACAACACCACATATGCTGTGAGTTTGAATACAAATATATACCAAATGTGACTCATGTTCCAACCGTGGACATCACCTCACAATAACACCTTACATAAAGGTATAGTCAAAAACTGTTTTAGAAATTAGAATCTTTGGGAAGTGCTCAAGGAAACCTTCGTACATGGGAGGCCACGCGTCTAGGTTATGATAGATATCATATGGCCACAGAATTATCCTTGGTTGACCCAATAGACCCCAAAGAAAAACGAGAAGATTACTATCATATTCTTCCCAATGGTGAGTCTTCTCTTGACTTATCATTATCTCCACTGTCTCTAATTGAGAATTATACTTCAAACAAACACCAAGATTATATAGGTAGTGCCCATAGATATACTCAGCAAGTGGATGAGCACAACCCTGTCCTATGATGACACGAGGTTGTATGTCATTAGACATCTTGTATGATAGTGACAAAACACCCTTCCAACGTTGGGTTCGCCTCACCCTATTTTCTTCACCAAATATAACTACTAAATGATGACCACCGTTCTATTCCCTTGTTACCCCCGCTCGACCCAGCTACACTCTTATTACCTGAAAGGAATTGTGAAGCAAAAGGGTGAGCACAACTAGCTCAGTAAAGAATATCATGACTAAAGATAATTCAATTATCAATAGCCTTCATCAACAATAAATCAGAGATTTAGAACATATGGTAAATGATAAAAATTTCAACCATAGTTGCAGCGGAACGAGCAATCCATTAGAAGAGTCAAATAGACTATAAAGTCTATTATCTTCTCCATGTTAAAAATCTACCAATAATATTTTATCCATGTAACATCACTCAACAGTTCCTTTCCACAATCATATGAATAACTCATAATCATAATTGTGACTATAAATTTTTCTTCGCACCCAGGACGAAGAATATTTTCATCACCTGTCTTTACCTGAAACATCAAAGATCATGGTTATATCAAATCACAGTTCCTGTTTCTAATCATACTAACAAATTCATCTTTGCACTACGGGCCAAAGATATTCATCAACAAACCATCTTTGCACTACGGGCCAAAGATATTCAACAACAGTTCATCTTTGCACTACAGGCCAAAGATATTCATCAACAAACCATCTTTGCACTACGGGCCAAAGATATTCAACAACAGTTCATCTTTGCACTACAGGCCAAAGATATTCATCAACAGGCCATCTTTGCACTACATGCCAAAGATATTCATCAACAATTCATATTTGCACTACAGGCCAAATATATTCATATCTCAAAGAAATATATAATCATTTCAGAATTTATATAAACAATAATTATAACCATGTTGATCAATTCACCTTTGCACTTAAGCTTAAGATATTCAATTATAAATTCAATGGTCATGATCATACCAGTCACAATTCAACTTTGCACTACAGGCCAAAGAGAACCCTAGTCATGATCATACCAATAATCTACCCATCTTTACACTCCAGTGAAAGAGAATTTTAACATCAGGGTTATAAAAATATTATATATGATGATAAAAATAATATGATCAACATATAGTTTTAATCTCAAGAGTAATATTCGTAACTCATGAATAGTAAATCGTGAATAGTAACTCATAAATAGTAACCCCGACACAAAAGATAGAAATTCTACAATAAAATACATACCAATATTTCGGTATAATGATATTGAAAGAATAACATTTCATAAATTTATAAACAATTTATTTTAATTGTTTACACTTTACTAATTAATGCATTTAATCATCATAAAATGCCAACTCTTACAATTTCATCATCAATAATCAAAACCCTCATAAAAAATCTGCATATACCTCATATAGGATTCTCAAGTCATAAAATCCTATTTTCCAATTTTCTTACTTCACAAAACATATTTAATTCATCTACTCATAACTAGACTATTTTCATGAAAAATACCAAATCAGTTCCAAAAATATTTCTTTTCTGGGATTTAGCATAATATAGTCCCATAGTGAACATATATTTTTCTCAGAATTTTTAAAAGTCATTTACTATTTTTCATATGGCCAAAATAGCCAAATATTTAGACATTTATCAAAAATTGTACTTTTGTCTAAAAATTTTGAAATTTACAGAGTATACTTCTATCATATACATGTACTCCCAATAAAAATTTCATCAATTTTGGAGTTAACCACAAGGAATTATAAGCTGTTACTTTCAAAATAGTCTTTTCTCATAAAATTCATAACTCTCAATCTATACATCCAAAAATCATCATTTTTGGATACAATCAAGAAAACTCATCAAAATATCATTTCAAATTTTTCCAGAATTTTTGAAGATCAGAAAAATTACGAAACTGAAAATCATAACAACCCTTAAAATCCCTTAATATCCCTTACCTCAAAAGAGCAGTACTTCTGATCGGTATAAGGCTGAAGGAAACTTGCACTGATGAATAGAAACTCACAGAGTATCTAAAAACTCACAAAATATGCTTCATAATATAGAGAGAGAAAGAGAGAAAGCTTATGTTTCTGGTGTGATTTTCAATTCTAACTTAGCCCTCTATTTATAGGAAAATTTTGGTAGGTTTGACCTGCAACCTGATGGCTTTACCTGCTACTATTCCCACCCACCACATTTGAAATATAATTCAGCACATTTCTTCACCAACCACAAGTGGGGCCCACCAATTCTAGAATTTTCCACCAAAAATGATTTATAACTTGATTTCTGAATCAGCCACCTCTTAAAATTCATAACAAATCATACGTTCATTTTTAACGGTTCAAAATTTGTTGACATATACTCAACTTATATATGTATAACATATCCAAAAATTACCACGATCCAACGGTCGGATTAAAAATTATAACACCCGCAATATTTCTCAAAAACCCTGATTTGATTTTTAATACCTCCATTCCGATAAAAATACTGATAAAACACCTCAACATTAACTCCTTCATTTGTAACCACAAAAATATATCCCTCATTTATATCCACATAAAATAAATATTTTCTTATCATATGAATCAATAATTAATTATTCACAAATAATATTACAGAATCACATTTATGACAACCAGGCCGTTCCCAGGAAAGAGGGGGCTTTCCAATAAGAATTTCTCCTTACTGGCGCGCAATTAGGTGACCAAACCTCTCCTTAGACAGAACTTTCTAGTCATTGCCAATAATGTTATCTAATAATATTATTCAAATAATATGAATTATTGATCTGATAAAGGGAAATACTGTGCAGCAACAATTATTGAATAACAATAATATAAAATTTGAACGTAGCAATTATTGAATCAATAAAATAAAATATTGAACAGTAATTACTGTAACAATTATTGAGTAGTGCCTTCTTACGTAAGAATCAATAATTTCAAAAATACTATGCAATACCGTGTGCTACTGTGCAATAACGCGTATTACTGTATTTTAACCACCGGGTATTCCAACAGTGTTAACGGTAACAACTACGCCGTTATTTGTAAAAACTCAAATTTGTCGTTTTCTTCACCCGACAGTTATTCTGTTATGGGGCCCACAAATGGCTGCACCGCCGTACGAATATTCCCCGACAGAAAGAATATTTCACGACCAAACGAATATTCCCCGACAACAATGAATATTTTATAACCACTTGTGTATTTTGAAAAATATTCATATATCACCCTTAACTTTAACATTTATTAATTTAACCATTTACTGAATAGTAATTATAAGAAAAATTGAATACTTTTATTTCATAAAATTCGGGGTCTTACATCTATAGTTTCTCTCTCTAGAGTTCAGTGAATTCGTAAGAAATAATGAAGGAATGAGCTGCTATTTATAGAAAAATAGAATGCATAGTAACTAATCCATGAACGGTCCAGATTGATTACTTTAATCTGATGGTCCATATTTAAAGAAAAATCTTTTAAATAAAATATAATATATTCTATTTATAGAATAACTTTAATAAATTATTCTGTTTTATATAAAAAGATGTTTCTGTTTTATTACGAATAAAACAAAACGTCATTATCGCTAAATAATTCATATTATTAACTGACAATAATTGAATCAAACTGAGTGACTTCTCACATAAGCATTAATAATCAATACCGTGTGCTACTATGCAACCACACGTATTACTGTACTTTTACTTCCGAGTAGTTCAACAGTAACAATGGTAAAATTTCCGCCGTTATTTTTAATAAAATATTTTTGTCGTTTTCTCAATCCGACAATACTTCTGTTGTGGGGTCCACCAATGATTGTGTCGTTGTACGAATATTTCCTGTTAAAACGAATATTCCCCGACCAATCGAATATTATATAACAACTTGCGTACTTTGCAAAATTTATAAATATTACCCACAACTACAACATTATATCAAATTAACTCCATAATATTCAAAAATGACATTTATAGAAAATTCATCTTTATTTATAAAAGTTGGGGTCTTACAACCTCCCCTTCTTATGAAATTTCGCCCTCGAAATTAGGGTACGTACCTGGTATGTCGAAGAGGTAAGGATACCTTGATTTCATTTCAGATTCTAACTCCCAAGTCATTTCCTCAACATCGTGGTTTCTCCACAAAACTTTGACTTGAGGTATAACCTTAGAGCGTAGAATATGTTCCTTCTTATCCAAGATTTGAACAGGAACTTCTTCATACGTCAAATCTTTCGCTATTTCGTCCGGTTCTAACTCAATAATGTGGTTCGGGTTTTCCACATATTTGCGTAACATAGATATGTGAAAAACGTTATGAACACGAGACATACTTGGCGGTAAAACGAGTCTATAAGCCACAGTTCCTACTCGATCGAGGATTAAAAATGGACCGATGAATCGAGGATTGAGTTTTCCTCTCTTTCCAAATCTCGTAACTCCTTTCCATGGAGCAACACGTAAGAACACATGATCTCCTACATCAAATTCCACGTCCTTCCGATGAAGATCAGCATAACTCTTTTGTCGATCTTGTGAGGTTTTTATACGTTGTCGGATCGTTTGAATCTTTTCTGTAGTCATACGTACCAACTCCGGTCCCAATAACGTTGCTTCACCCACCTCATCCCAGCATACTGGAGAACGACATTTTCTTCCATACAATGCTTCGAATGGAGTCATGCCAATACTTGCTTGATAACTGTTGTTGTAGGAAAACTCCACCAATGGTAAGAACTTGTCCCAACTTCCCTTAAAGTCAAAGACACATAGTCTTAATAGATCTTCAAGAGTTTGAATAGTCCTCTCTGATTGTCCGTCCGTCTGAGGATGATATGCTGAACTAAATCGTAACTCCGTGCCCATAGCTTTTTATAAACTAACCCAAAATCGTGAAGTGAATCTTGGGTCTCGATCAGAAACTATGGATACTGGCATACCATGCAGTCTTACAATCTCGTTTATGTACATACGAGCAAGACGTTCAAGTGTATAAGTTTCTCGTATCGGTAAGAAATGAGCAGACTTGGTCAATCTATCAACAATGACCCAAATCGCATCAATACCTTGAGAAACCCTAGGAAGACCGGTAACGAAATCCATGGTAATGTGCTCCCACTTCCATTCTGGAATTTTAAGTGGTTGCAATGGACCTTTTGGTACTTGATGCTCCGCTTTGACTCGTTGACAAGTTAGACACCTTGAGATAAACAACGCTATCTCTCTCTTCATATTGCTCCACCAAAATGTATGACGAAGATCATGATACATTTTGGTACTTCCAGGATGGATTGCAAACGGTGTGTTGTGCGCCTCCATCATGATTTCATACTTTAAATCAGGGTTGTTAGGAACACAAAGTCTGGAGTTGACTCGAAGTATTCCTTCTTCATCGATTCTTGCTTCCGGTATAGCACCTTCTTGCACTTTCTTCTTCATACGCATCAGCTCCAGGTCTGTATCTTGAGCAGCTTTAACTTTATCGATTAAAGTCGGTTCTACTCATATATTCGCCATCATCACATGGGTCTCTGGAGTCTTTAACTCTATCTCCATCCTTTGCAAATCACACAAAATGGGTCTTTGTGTTGACAATATCACACTCGTACTTGCATATGATCTTCTACTCAATGCGTCAGCTACCACGTTCGCTTTTCCAAGATGATATTGAATGGTATGATCATAATCTTTCAAGAGTTCAAGCCAACGTCGTTGTCGCATGTTGAGTTCCTTTTGAGTGAAGAAATATTTGAGACTTTTATGATCCGTAAAGATCTCCACCTTCTCCCCATACAAGTAATGCCTCCAAATTTTAAGTGTAAAGACAACAGCTGCCAACTCTAGATCATGAGTAGGATAATTCCTCTCATATTCCTTGAGTTGTCTTGATGCATAGGCTATGACTTTTCTATGTTGCATGAGAACGCATCCCAACCCTTTGCTCGAAGCATCACTGTAGATGACAAATCCCTCCGAGCCAGATGGTATTGTTAGAACAGGTGCTGAAATGAGTCTCCTCTTGAGTTCTTGAAAACTCTGCTCACATTCTTCGCTCCAACCGAACTTTGTATCTTTCCGAGTCAGCTAAGTTAATGGAGTAGCGATTCGAGAAAATCCTTCCACGAATCTCCGATAATAACCAGCTAGACCGAGAAAGCTACGTACTTCGGTTACTGATTTAGGTTGCTCCCAGCTTTGAATATCTTCAATCTTTGCCGGGTCAACAGATATTCCACGACTTGATACTACGTGCCCAAGGAATGCTACCTCTTCCAGCCAGAACTCGTATTTCTTCAACTTGGCATAAAGTTTGTATTCACGAAGCTTTTGGAGTACCAGCCTCAAGTGTTGCTCATGATCTTCACGGCTTTTGGAATAAACAAGGATGCCATCGATAAAGACGACCACAAAGTGATCCAAATATTCCTTAAATACCATGTTCATCATATCCATGAAGGCAGTAGGAGCATTAGTCAATCTAAAAGACATAACTAAGAATTCATAATGCTCATACCGAGTTCTGAAGGCAGTCTTTGGAATATCCTCAGTTCTAACCTTCAGCTGATGATATCCAGAACGAAGATCGATCTTTGAAAAGAATTGTGCTCCTTGCAACTGGTCAAACAGGTCATCAATACGTGGCAATGGGTACCTATTTTTGATGGTGACATGATTCAACTCCCGATAATCAATACAAAGTCGCATACTCCCATCTTTCTTCTTCACGAACAGAACAGGAGCACCCCAAGGAGAAGTACTAGGACGAATAAAACCAATGTCTAACAATTCCTGCAGTTGGGTCTTTAACTCCTGAAGTTCAATAGGAGCCATTCGATATGGGACTTTAGAAATGGGTTTTGTACCGGGTTCAAGGTCGATACAAAATTTAATTTCACGCTCTGGGGGTAGGCCAGGAAGTTCTTCGGGAAATACGTCAGGAAATTTATTAACAACAGAAATATCATTCAAAGCTGACGTATTTTTGTTTAGATATGTGGCAATGGGTACCTATTTTGTTTATTGTTTTTGGTGTTAACGTCTTTTTTTTAGAAAAAACCTTTTTACTTTCCCAAACTACCCTTTAAACTTAAGTGAAATTGGAGTTGGATAAAAACTGATCAATCCCTATTTTTTATGAAACCTTATTTTCTCCACAATATTTTCTCACTCATTCCCTTAAAAAAGGAATAATTGTAAAAGATAATTTAGGATGCCAAATTGTGAGGTTGTCTAACTACTTTTTCCCTTCCCCCAGAACTCTTAGGGATGTTTGATAAAACTGAAGATTAAGATCTGAACAGTTTAGACATCTGAATAATATAGAGTATCTAAATTAAATTGTATCTAAATAAAAAAAAATATTATTTGATAATTAATTTTTTAAAAATGTATGAATAATATTATTTTACCATTTTAACCTCTCCTTCCCCCTTTCCTATCCAACAACACAACTTATTGTATTCCTCCATAATCACTGTAAACACCAAGCTAGCTATGTCACCTTCAAAACCTACCTTATCAGTTGGATTAAAGCTTCAAGACAAATTCAACATACAATATATATATGAACCCAAATTAAAAATAGCAATAGTTTCCAAACCCAGAAATATTCCCAAATCAGCCCTCAAATTCTTTATAAACATCTTAAAATGAGGAGGAGGGAAGATGGAGGAGGGAGGAGGGAGGAGGGAGGAGGAAGGGAGGAAGGGGAAGGGGAAGGGAAAGAGGAAGAAGATCCTTATTTATCAGATGAAGCCACTGATAAAACCGCTGATAATTTCAGAAGTCCACAAATTTTCACTCTAGACAGAAATTTCCTAATTCTTGGCAGAAAAATGCGATAACAAATATGCATTTTAATCGAAAACCCTATCAATTACATAAACAAACAAAAAATTCCTAAAATTTCAAATAAAATTGTTAGGACGTATAATCAAAAAATGATACCGCTGAGAAAATCTGCAGAATAAAGATGAAGAAACAGTTAGCAGCAACGCATAGAGAAATTATTGCAGCTTCAGCTGTTTCAATGGAGACTTCTGAAATCCACTGATAAAATCGAGTTCTTTTTTATGGTCGGCCTCTTGAAATTATCGTTGGGTTTGAGCTTTAGTGGCGCAGATCTGTTGGGTTTGAGGGTTGGTAACAGTAATTAGGAAGAGATACAAAAGGAATTTTGTAATATTGATAATGTTATTTTGGTCCAAAAAAAGTAATTTTCGTTCAGACCTGCCTCTAAATGGTTTAAAATTATTTTTGTGTCTAACCGATTAAGAGATAAAAAAAAATTTTGTCAAACAAGTTTTGTCTCTGACCGATTAAGAGCTATTCAGATGCAAACAAACACAACCTTAGGGGTGTTTGTTTAGAGCTGAATGGCTGAATCAGTCAAACATTCAGTGTGTTTGTTTTGAATAAAAACCGTCTGAATGACTAAATCGGTCAGATTTTTGGACTGAATAGTCAAGTGTAATTTTTTTTGACTGAATGAAGTATTTTATATTTAATTTTTATTTATAATATTAACTATTATATTAAGTAATATTAATTTTTTCATAGGGATAAAAAAATAAAAAATTGTTATTCAAATGTTTTAGACATATCAATTATCAAATAAATTTTTTTATTCAGTATTCAGAATTGTGCTTCATTCAGATTATTTAAACATTCATAATTATTTCATTCAATTTTATCAAACACTCTCTTAGTCATTAAATATGAGTGGAGTGTGCATTTAATGAACAATTCATCACATGCATTCAATGGTTGACTAAAAGTTTAAATTGGACAAGTAAGTACATAATTAAACACGGCAACCATTAAGTATTTAAATGATATATTAATTAAATAAAAATATACTTGGCAGCCAAATTTTTATGTTAATAATGGATAGACGAACCAACAAATTAATAATCATGCAAGTGATTGATTATTTTAAGTCGCGATAAGTTTGACATTATTTATAAATGTTAATATATGGAGTAAGTAATTACTGCTGCAGTTTGATCAACAATAATTTGGATATTTTTAATACTTAAAATTACTCCCTTCTATCTTAAATAAATGACGTTTTAGGAAATTTTATTTTATTCTATATAAGTGTCGTTTTGGAATTTCTATACAATATTGTACTATTTTTTTCTAATTTATCTATCTATTTAATATGCTTAGTAAATACAATTCCATGAACCATTTTATCACATATAAAACCAAAGTTCCAATAACCCATTAATTGCCTTCATCTTTGACTATTACTTTTTTTATTCATTGTGGAAAGATAAATAATTAATTAGGAATATAAAAAATATTTTATGTTATTTCTTAATAAGTGTGCTTAACTCTAAAACGTGAACAGACTCCAAAATTCCAAAAGTGGGACCTCTTCGCATGTGGCCGTGGTCCGTACATTCGAAAAGCATTTTTTTTCTCCTTGTCCCGAATCATTATATAATAATTATAATATAAAAAAAAAAGTCAGACAAAAATCATTATCCTCCCTCTGATCACCTCTAGTACAAACTCCACCTGTATCTCTCATCCTTCATTCCCATCAGGGGAAGGTCGTTTCTATACTAGTAATTACTAATCATTAAAGGAAAATAATACTTGCATCACTTAATTGTGTTATCTTTTGTGTCTGCATATATATATAGATTGTCATAATTGGGAAAAGTTGTTGAATTGAATTGGGTTGAGGTTAAATTCTAATAGAAAAAAAAATGGATTGGGAATGGGTGGTGGAGTACTTGAAGGGAATGGTGAAGCCGGTGGCGGCCACTGTTGTGGTGCTTTTGGCAGTGTTATTGTCATATGTGCAGAAGCTGGGCTTGGAGGCTGAAATGGTCTACTCCATTCTCCGGGCTTTTCTTCAGCTTTCTGTTATTGGGTTTATTCTTCAGTTCATTTTCACTCAGGGTAACAGTGCTTGGATAATCCTTGCTTATCTTTTCATGGTATGAATCTCCCCCATGGCCCTACCTATATATATATATATATATATATATATATATATATATATATATATATATATATATATTCTCTCCGCTTGTGTTTAATTGATTTCTAGTAGAATTAGGACGGAAAAAATCTTAAACTTTGTGGTGTTAATTTGTAGAAAATCAAGTTTTTTTGTTCTTTAGTGGGAGTGATGAATTTGGATTTCTTCAAGTATAATTGTTAGTACATCATATTTTTCTGGTTGGAATCCGGAAAGAAAAGGGGTATTTTTGTTTAGATTAAATTATTGCATGATCTGCTAATCTACTGTTGTTGTTTATTTTTATTGAAGTTTCTTCCACTGGCTTGATTTTTATCCAATTGTATTGATTTGTTTTTATTGAAGGACAAGTAATTTTCGCTACTACTTTGAATGGTCAAATTATTGATATTTTTCACTCACTATGATTTCCCTGAGATTTATGGCTGAACTATTCTGTGAAAAACCTCTGTTAAGTTCTTTTTGAGTTTTCAGGCTCCTATCTTGTGCCAAATCTTATTCCCAATCCTGCTGCCTGTTGCAGTAAAATTTAGACTATCTTATGCAACTAGTAACCCAACTGTTTTTAGGACCCTTTTCTTATTAAGTTAATATAGGTGTTGTGCGTCACTGTGATGCATTTATTATCAGGTGAGGCCTTTGATAGTTTGATTTGTCAAAAAGAGGGAAATGTTAGAATTTCGTATTGGGGGTTGCTACAAGTCAAGAAATATGCATCATTTTGTTGTCCAGGTCATAATTTATCACAACTACATGAAATGCTTCAACAGCAATGAAACTTCTCTTTTTCTGATGATCAATTTTCTTCCATGTATTGGCAGGTGTCTGTTGCTGGTTATACAGCTGGTCAACGCGCCAAACATGTCCCTCGTGGGAAGTATGTTGCAGGAGCCTCCATTCTTGCTGGAACTGCAGTGACTATGTTCTTGCTAGTTCTGCTCAAGGTTTTCCCTTTCACTCCAAGATATATCATTCCCGTTGCAGGGATGATGGTTGGTAATGCAATGACCGTCACTGGTGTCACAATGAAAAGACTCCGAGATGATATTAGGACACAAATGAGCCTGGTACCTCCTAATATACTATAACTCTTTGAGAAATCTTAAAATCAATGTGATTGTTTCATTTCCATTACATACTGACCCTTTATTTTCCTTAGCCTGACAATCTCTATGAAATCATTGATCTGTGCACGAGTTTCTGGATTGAGGGTTTGGCCTAATTTTTGAAACTATTTATTAGGTGGAGACAGCATTGGCACTCGGGGCAACTCCTCGCCAAGCAAACACTTCAGCAGGTGAAAAGGTCTCTGGTTATAGCGCTATCTCCAGTGCTGGACAATGCCAAAACTGTGGGTCTAATATCACTTCCTGGTGCAATGACTGGCCTTATCATGGGAGGAGCTCCTCCTCTAGAGGCTATTCAGCTGCAGATTGTAGTAATGAACATGCTTATTGGGGCTTCGACCATTAGCAGTATAACGTCTACGTACCTTTGTTGGCCTGCCTTCTTCACCAAAGCTTACCAGTTAGATACAAAAGTATTCTCTTCAGACTAAGGTTTGCCTAAGTTACTCCTTATACTTCTCACCAACAATTGTTCCTAGCCAATTTATGAATAAAAATATTATGGCCTCATATTTACGAGGAGCACATGCTTGAGAAATTGGAAATATACCACCAGTAAGAGTAGGAAAACATCTACTAGAAATGGGAGCTTTATTCTTATGAAGCATCTTGTATGGGACAGGGCTGTCACGAGAAGGGGCCTTTCTTCCAAAATGTCTTACAAAGAACTACTTATGAATTTATGCATTAAAAGGCATGTTGAGGGACTTGCTACTAATGAAGTTTACTCTTGGCAACCTATAAATCATGCCACTTGACTTTGTGAGGACACATTTGTGTTATTATTATAGTGCCACTTATTATATTACTTTACACGAGGAATCGGTCTTTATTAGGTTCTACCTTCTCCAGAACTAGCTTGAAACATTAGGTCAAAATGGAATTTTGTAAATAACTGAAGTTTTTCATAGACATTCTCCGACCCAGTAATCTTGAAAACATAACTATCGAAAATTTGATCTTTGAGACCAACATATACAAAAATGATCAGAATAATTTCTGGGAGATAAAACGACAAACCATGATCTAAAGAATACGGCTAACTCAATACTAATATACATGTCATAGATCCCCAAGGATTGTTACAGAACCTATCCATCGACAAAAGGAAGGTTCTATCTATCCCAAGATCACCATTCCTCCATTCTGCTAAAATTTGGCCTTCGTCAATCCATGCCACCAGATTTAAAATCTAAGATAAGAGTGCGAACAAGGGGTATATGTATATATTGGAAATGTGAAGCTAATAATGAGTGATCCCTGAAATGAAATGCCATAAAATGAAAAACTGTTTAGTGCTTTCCTGTAACAAATAAAGCAGGATTAAGCATAAATCTGGAGAGATTCTTGATTCATAATCTAGTCCATATTGTCTATCTAAATATAATATAGAAATATGAACATATATGCATACAAAATCAGAAAACAAAATTCTCATTTAGTACCTTAATATATAGGTCAATAGGTTTCATATATAGTCCAGAGTTAGCAGCATCAAGAACTAGTGATGTCGTGCTTTGGAATTTATTAGCTCAATTGCAGAGACATGTATACACACACACACATACACATACCATACAAAAAGAAAAAGATATTTCTTATGTATTGATCCATAATTAACCTGGCCTTAAAATTCCAATCATTCTTCTTTAGGAAAACTCCCCTGTTCAATGTTGCATTCAGGGATTAAGCGGGTTCGACCGAGAATATTCCCCCTTGGATCATACAAACAAACGACAAGTTTTCCCTTCTCACCAATGCAGGTACTTTCTGCACACCCGACCCTTTTAGTAGTCTTCCATATAACCTGGGTAAAATGGCCACACATGCATGTACTAGACATAGGCTTGCACTTGCACACACCGCGTTGAAGATCATAATTCACTTGCTCATCAGTGAATCTCTTCACAAACTGAGCCGGAGTAGCATGTGCATATTGCTCCCAGGCAATGTTTTCCCCGTATGGACCAGTTGAATGCTTCAAACGACAATCTCTAGAGCGTATGGCTGCATACATACGTGCGTATGTTTCTAGTTTTGTGTCCCATTGCAGGGGTGGCATGCCCAGTTTTTGCCTAAAGACATTGTGAGCATCGAGATATGCTTTAGGTTTTGCTGCAGCTAATGTCTTATACATTGCGCGTAGGGGGTTGTAATGGTGCCCTATCCTTGGTAATAGATTAGGTAGCGCAGAGACATCTAGTACATGAAGAAATGCGAAGATGATCAAGGCTCTCAACATCTTCATCATTGGTATATACATACGGTGGTGGGCTTTTCTTGAATCGATTCCGGTTGGTTGCTCTCACCACCTGAGAGCACCGGAAATGTGAGAAAAAGAGAGAATGTAACTTGTATTTCGTGTTGAAATTCATCCTTTTATATATAGCACAAGCCTACCATTTTACCAAAGAAATAGTGATATTTAAATTTGCTCTATAAAATGAAGGATGGATATTATGTCGTCTAACTTTCTAAGCTAACTTGTATTAATATTAATTAATTGAAGTGTATTAAATATGAAATTTTTTAACAAAATCTGAATTCTATTTTTATAATTTAATCAAGATAACTGGGTTGATGCCTAAAATAAAGTAAGATCAGAGGTTGAAATATGTTCATAATAATTTGTTGGGTGGATTGCCTTGGTTGCAGGCTGTCAATGCGGTAGAATTCTGTGGTTAGTTAGTTCCGGTGGGAACCGGCGGAATGATATATGCAATCTACTTTTCCTAATTTACACTCCCATATATTTATTCAAAGGTAACGGTGAAAATCGTCGCTGTAGGATCTATAACGACACTGTGAAAATAATAATTTGTATTGTGAATTTAACGATTTCTAATATTATAATATATTTATATACAAATACATTGTTCATTTGATAAAACAAAGTGGTAAGTTGAAACTAGCCAAGTCAACCCGAAATTTGGATTACCATACTTAAGTTTGGTGCGGTGATGTTAAATAAAATTGAATAAAAAGATATAAATGTATAAGAAAATTTAAATGAGTCGAATGTAATAGAAGATTTGAATATATAATGACTGTCTGTGTGAATACATGTGCTTATCTATTTTTTTTATTATTTGACTTTTGTGTCTTTGGATCACTTAGGACGTGTACATACATATACTCTTAGGGGCTATTTGTTACCGATATCTTACATACCCGATAAAATGTTAAAATTCTCAATGATCAGATGACTGAAAATATGTGTTAATTTGATATTGCTACATAATAGTTGTGAGAGCCCAGATTTTATGAATAAATATTTAATTTTTTTTCGAAATATTTTTTTTATTATGGTGTGGATTTGATATAATAGTTATGGGTAGTATTTATAAATTTTGCAAAGTATGCAAGTTGTCATATTATATTCGTTTGGTCGGGAAATATTCTTTTTGTCGGGAAATATTCGTACAACGACACAATCATTGGTGGACCCCACAACGGAATTATTGTCGGATTGAAAAAACGACAAAAATATTTTATTAAAAATAACGGCGGAAGTTTTACCATTGTTACTGTTGAACTACTCGGTAGTAAAAGTATAGTAATACGTGTGGTTGCATAGTAGCACACGGTATTGATTATTAATGCTTATGTGAGAAGTCACTCAGTTTGATTCAATTATTGTCAGTTAATAATATGAATTATTTAGCGATAATGACGTTTTGTTTTATTCGTATTATTAACGTAATAAAACAGAAACATCTTTTTATATAAAACAGAATACTTTATTAAAGTTATTCTATAAATAGAATATATTATATTTTATTTAAAAGATTTTTCTTTAAATATGGACCGTCAGATTAAAGTAATTAATCTGGACCGTTCATGGATTAGTTACTATGCATTCTATTTTTCTATAAATAGCAGCTCATTCCTTCATTATTTCTTACGAATTCACTGAACTCTAGATAGAGAAACTATAGAGAGAAACTATAGAGAGAGAGAAGAAGAGTATTCTGCTACTTAACTACTTCCTTATTTCAGCTCTTCTTTAAAACGGTAAGGGGTGTTATTCTTTCTTATTCATGAAGAGAACTGTTGTTATTCCATTTCTTATTATTCTGTTGGAATAACCTGTATACGCGGTCTACCCTATACTTGGTGACATTCTTCTATTATTCTGTTGGAACATCATGTCTGTGTGTTTTACACCGGACCTGGTTCCGTTTTTATTATTATTCTGTTGGAACATCCTGTCTGTGTGTTTTACACCGGACCTGGTTCCGTCTTGTTATTATCTGTCGGAATATCCTGTCTGTGCGTTTACGCCGGACCTGGTTCCATTATTTATTATTCTGTCGGAATATCCTGTCTGTGCGTTTACGCCGGACCTGGTTCTATTATTTATTATTCTGTCGGAATATCCTGTCTGTGCGTTTACGCCGGACCTGGTTCCATTATTTATTATTCTGTTGGAATAACCTGTCTGTGCGGTCTATCGCATGCATGGTGATTTCTTTTGTTATTCCATTCTTTATTATACTCAGTTGGTTAAGTTTTGACTTCTATACTCCATGAAATTTGTGGAATATCCTTGACATTTGCGCTTCATCTAGTATCTATTCATAAAAATATTCTCCTGATCATTCTTGAATTTTATTCCACAAAGCAGTATCATGTTGACAATTTGGACGTTATTAATTCCTGGATAAATTAATTCTTGAACTTGTTTTATTGAATTCTTATATCATTGTCATCATCCTCATGTTTATAAAATGTTGAAAGTCATCTGTGGCCTGTAGTGCATAGATGGACTTGGTATGATTATGACCAGGGATTATTCGGTATAATCATGACCGTAATGTTACAAATGATGTGGTAAAAGTCCTCATTGGCCCGTAGTGCATTGATGGACAGTTGTTGGCATGATCATGACCATTAATGAATATACGAATATCCTTGGCCGTAGTGCAGGGGTGATTCGATGATGTGGATTATTTTATTAAGCTGAGTCTCAGCGATCACAGTGTTGAAAAACTTTTTAAATCATAAAAGATAGTAGAGTTTATTTTCTACTTGACTCTTTTAATGAATTGCTTTTTCTGCTGCAGTTAAACTTGATGTCTATTATATTTTATCAGTTTAACATTGTTGAAGGCTAATGATAATTTATCTGCATTATCTTAGTCATAATATTTCTTACTGGGCTAGTTGAGCTCACCCTTTCTTTCACTGTTCTCTTCAGGAAATGAGAACGTAGCTGGGGGCAAGTCGGGGAACGGAGTGATGGTCCGAATGATAATATTAGTTAGTAGTCCTCACTATTCTATGTAATAGTGTGTTAATAAATGTAATGAGACTCCTTTGAGTATGAATACTCTCTAGAAGATAATATTTGTATTCAAACTCACAGTTTATGTTTTGTCGTATTGTACACGACAGTTGTATTAGTAAGTTGTATTTGTATTCTGTACTTTGTATCTGACGACCCAAGATGGGTGATGTATACCTAATTTTGGGGGCGTCACAGTTGGTATCAGAGCTTAGGGATATGATCCCTGGCTAGGATGTGAGAATAGAACTAGGAGGGGAGAGACGGGGAATTCCTTCGCTAGTATGACCTACCTAAGTTTATTTGCATTGTATTTAATTGGTCGGTCATAATATAAGGATAATATATGGCATATCAATTAACTTTTATTTTGTGGCAGTATCTGAAAATGGCATCTGAGAATGTTGAGAATAGCAATGGAGCACAGGCGACTGTTGATTCACCACATATCAATAATCAGGATAATGTGCATCAGGAAGGTGATAATCCTCATGCAAACAACAACACTGACCAGATGATGAATGATGGAATGTTCAGAAACTTTATGCAGTTCATGCAACAGCAGGCGAGAGTGGCTCATGTCCAAAATATAGGTGGAAACACTGAAAACTCTCGGACGGTCACCGCTAAACAATTCAAGGAGCTGGGACCACCAGAGTTTAAGGGAGAGCCAAAACCGCTTATAGCGGAAACATGGATAAAGCAGATTACCAAGATATTTTGATGTCTTGTGATGCTCCGAGGAGCAAAAGGTTCCCTTTGCCGCCTTTATGTTGCGAGGAGAGGCAGATTACTGGTGGGAATCGATTAAGCGTACTCAACCTGCCGCACTGAAGATGTCTTGGGAGAAGTTCCAAGAGCTGTTCAATGACAAATACTTTCCCGAAAGTATTCGTCACATGAAGGAGGTGGAATTTATCAAGTTGGAGCAAAACAACATGACCGTGTCGCAGTACGAAGCCAAGTTTGCTGAGTTGTCCCGGTTTGCGTCCCACTTGGTGGATAATGAAGAGCGAATGACGCGAATATTTTTGCGAGGTTTGAAACCTGAGATACGTCAACATCTTATTTCTCATAAACTGTGTTTGTATTCAGATGTTGTGAATAGGGCTCAGTTAGTGGAGTGCGATAACGAGTCAACGCAACCAAAAGAGAGCAGTCGGCAAAATGATAATACCAGTGAGAGCAGTCATCGAAGTGGTGACAACAAGCGTGGAGGGAATCAACAGGCCAAAATGGTAACCACTTCGGTGGTAATCAGGGTCAAAACAATAAGAATGGTCATTTCAAGAAGAGAAGATTCAACAATGATGGAAAGACGTCAGCACCAGCACCGCACCCGTTGTTAAGGAAGGAGAACGACCACCTATCATATGTTTCAAATGCGGAGGGGAGGGGCACATCAGTCCAAACTGCGCGATGCCGTCTAAAGCATGCTATAATTGTGGAAGAGAAGGTCACTTAACCCGATTTTGTCGTTCACCGACGAAGACAAGTTCAGAGAGGATGGAGGCACCAAGACCGTCCCAGAAAAGCCAAAGTCAGTAGTTTAAGAGAGAGCGTTTTTTTTCGTGACGAGGAACCTGAATAAAATTATCACGGGTATGTTAGTCATAAACTCTTGCGAAGTCTATACCGTGTTAGATACCGGTTCTACTCACTCTTTTATTTCACCTAGTTGTGTTCAATATTTGAACTTAACTCCGGAGAAGTTAGACTTTGATTTCTCTGTTGAAATTCCGTTGGGAGAAACCTTTGTTACCTCCACTATTTATAAATCTTGTTCAAATCAACACTTTCACGTTACCTGTTGATCTTATCTCTTGAAAAATACTTGCATTGATGTGATTTTTAGAAACGATTGGTTAACTGCTCATCATGCTTTTCGTAAAGTTGTTAGCTTTCATATTCCTAACCAACCTATTATGCGAATTCAAGTAACCAAACCACTAAAGTCAATCATTGTCATAACAAGCCATAAGTAAAAATCTCCGTTCATTTCGTTGTTGACTTCCTGTGTGGAATGCACCGAAGCTAGACTTTCCGTAGGAGACGTTGTAAATGACGATGGCAAGTTGATAGGTATCAAGTGACGTGTTATCCAAGTCTGGATGAGGGTCACAGTTTTGAACGATATTTCTATTGTTAATAAATTTCTTGACGTATTCTTAAAGACTTCTTAGTCTACCCCAAAGCGTAAAATTGAATTTTGTATTGACCCCAGTACAAAACTCATTTCTTAAACCCCCAAATATTTCTTCAACTAAAACGAACGTATTATGCGCCAAAGACTTGGCTCGAGCTGTTGAAGATTACGATCGTAACATCATGGAAAAGCGAACGTGGTAGCTGACGCGTTGTGTAGAAGATCGTATATGGTTACAAGTGCGAATATACGAACCCACGTGAAGATAACGAATATACGAATAAAATCGACTTTAATAGATAAAGTTAAAGCTGCTCAACCTACATACTCAGAGCTGATAAATGTGAAGAAGAAGGTTCAAGAGGGCGTTATTCTAGAAGCAAGAATCGACGAAGAGAGGAAATCTTAACTCTCGATTTAATTGGCCCATTTGAAATCCTCGATGAAGTAGGAACTGTGGCCTATAGACTCGTTTTACCGCCAAGTATGTTGCGTGTTCAGAATATTTTTTTACGTATCGATGTTACGGACGACCCGAACCACATTATTAATTTAGAACCGACGAGATAGCAAAAGATTTAACGTATGAGGAGATACGTGTTAACATCTTGGATAAGAAGGATCATATTCGATGCTTAAAGGTTATACCTCAAGAGTTAGAATTTGAAGTGAAGTCAAGGTATCCTCACATGTTCGACATACCAAGTACGTACGTAAATTTCGAGGGAGAAATTCTATAAGGAGGGGAGATTGTGAGACCCAGATTTTATGAATAAATATTTAATTTTTTCTCGAAATATTTTTTTTATTATGGTGTGGATTTGATATAATAGTTATGGGTAGTATTTATAAATTTTGCAAAGTATGCAAGTTGTCATATTATATTCGTTTGGTCGGGAAATATCTTTTTGTCGGGGAATGTTCGTACAACGACACAATCATTGGTGGACCCCACAACGGAATTATTGTCGGATTGAAAAAACGACAAAAATATTTTATTAAAATAACGCGGAAGTTTTACCATTGTTACTGTTGAACTACTCGGTAGTAAAAGTACAGTAATACGTGTGGTTGTATAGTAGCACACGGTATTGATTATTAATGCTTATGTGAGAAGTCACTCATTTGATTCAATTATTGTCAGTTAATAATATGAATTATTTAGCGATAATGACGTTTTGTTTTATTCGTATTATTAACGTTATAAAACAGAAACATCTTTTTATATAAAACAGAATACTTTATTAAAGTTATTCTATAAATAGAATATATTATATTATTTATTTAAAAGTACAGAATACATCAAAATACAATGTGACGCCCCCAAATAGAATAAAGTATTTTGGGGGCGTCACATTGTATTTTGATGTATTCTGTACTTTTAAATAAAATATAATATATTCTATTTATAGAATAACTTTAATAAAGTATTCTGTTTTATATAAAAAGATGTTTCTGTTTTATTACGTTAATAATACGAATAAAACAAAACGTCGTTATCGCTAAATAATTCATATTATTAACTGACAATAATTGAATCAAACTGAGTGACTTCTCACATAAGCATTAATAATCAATACCGTGTGCTACTATGCAATCACACGTATACTGTACTTTTACTACCGAGTAGTTCAACAGTAACAATGGTAAAACTTCCGCCGTTATTTTTAATAAAATATTTTTTGTCTTTTTTAATCCGACAATAATTTAGTTGTGGGTCCACCAATAATTGTGTCATTGTACGAACATTCCCCGACAAAAAGAATATTTTCCGACCAAACGAATATAATATTGACAACTTGCATACTTTGCAAAATTTATAATACTACCCATTACTATTATATCAAATCCAAACCATAATAAAAAAAATATTTCGAGAAAAAATTAAATATTTATTCATAAAATCTGGGGTCTCACAGACAATAATTGAATCAAACTGAGTAACTTCTCACATAAGCATTAATAATCAATACCGTGTGCTACTATGCAACCACACGTATTACTGTACTTTTACTACCAGTAGTTCAACAGTATCAATGGTAAAAACTTCCGCCGTTATTTTTAATAAAAATATTTTTGTCATTTTCTCAATCCGACATAATTCCATATGGGGGTCCACCAATGATTGTGCCTTGTACGAATATTCCTGTTAAAACGAATATTCCCCGACCAATCGAATATTATATAACAACTTGCGTACTTTGTAAAATTTATAAATATTACCCACAACTATAACATTATATCAAATTAACTCCATAATATTCAAAAATGATATTTATAGAAAATTCATCTTTATTTATAAAAGTTGGGGTCTTACAACCTCCCCTTCTTATGAAATTTCACCCTCGAAATTAGGGTACGTACCTGGTATGTCGAAGAGGTAAGGATACCTTGATTTCATTTCAGATTCTAACTCCCAAGTCATTTCCTCAACATCGTGGTTTTTCCACACAGAATTTTGACTTGAGGTATAACCTTGGAGCGTAGAATATGTTCCTTCTTATCCAAGATTTGAACAGAACTTATTCATATGTTAAATCCTCCGCTATTTTCGTCCGTTCTAACTCAATAATGTGGTTCGGTCTTCCACATATTTGCGTAACATGGATATATGAAAACGTTATGAACACGAGACATACTTGGCGGTAAAGCGAGTCTATAAGCCACAGTTCCTACTCGATCGAGGATTAAAAATGGACCGATGAATCGAGGATTGAGCTTTCCTCTTTTTCCAAATCTCGTAACTCCTTTCCATGGAGCAACACATAAGAACACATGATCTCTTATATCAAATTCCACGTCCTTTCGATGAAGATCAACATAACTCTTTTGTCGATCTTGTGAGGTTTTTATACGTTGTCGGATCGTTTGAATCTTTTCTGTAGTCATACGTACCAACTCTGGTCCCAACAACGTTGCTTCACCCACCTCATCCCAGCATACTGGAGAACGACATTTTCTTCCATACAATGCTTCGAATAGAGCCATGCCAATACTTGCTTGATAACTGTTGTTGTAGGAAAACTCCACCAATGGTAAGAACTTGTCCCAACTTCCCTTGAAGTCAAGGACACGGAGTCTTAATAAATCTTCTAGAGTTTAAATAGTCCTCTCTGATTGTCCGTCCGTCTGAGGATGATATGCCGAACTACATCGTAAATCTGTGCCCATAGCTTTTTGTAAACTAACCCAAAATCGTGAAGTGAATCTTGGGTCTCGATCAGAAACTATGGATACTGGCATACCATGCAGTCTTACAATCTCGCTTATGTATATACGAGCAAGACGTTCAAGTGTATAAGTTTCTCGTATCCGTAAGAAATGAGCAACTTGGTCAATCTATCAACATTGACCCAAATCGCATCTATACCTTGAGAAACCTTAGGAAGACCGTAACGAATCCATGGTAATATGCTTTATCCATATTTCCGTATAAAAGTGGTTTTTTGGCTCTCCCTTAAACTCTGGTGGTCCCACTCCTTGAACTGTTTAGCGGTGACCGTCCGAGAGTTTTCAGTGTTTCCACCTATATTTTGGACAGAGCCGCTCTCGCCTGCTGTTGCATGAACTGCATAAAGTTTCTTGAACATTCCATCATTCATCATCTGGTCAGTGTTGTTGTTTGCATGAGGATTGTCACCTTCCTGATGCACATTATCTTGATTATTGATATGTGGTGAATCAACAGTCGCCTGTGCTCCATTGCTATTCTCAACATTCTCAGATGCCATTTTCAGATACTGCCACAAATAAAAGTTAATTGATATTCCATATATTATCCTTATATTATGACCGACCAATTAAATACCATGCAAATAAACTTAGGTAGGTCATACTAGCGAAGGAATTCCCCGTCTCTCCCCTCCTAGTTCTATTCTCACATCTTAGCCAGGGATCATATCCCTAAGCTCTGATACCAACTGTGACGCCCCCAAAATTAGGTATACATCACCCATCTTGGGTCGTCAGATACATAGTACATAATACAAATACAACTTACTAATACAACTGTCGTGTACAATACGACAAAACATAAACTGTGAGTTTGAATACAAATATTATCTTCTAGAGAGTATTCATACTCAAAAGGAGTCCTCATTACATTTATTAACACACCATTACATAGAATAGTGAGGACTACTAACTAATACTATCATTCGGACCATCACTTCACTCCGTTCCCCGACTTGCCCCAGCTACGTTCTCATTTCCTGAAGAGAACAGTGAAAGAAAGGGTGAGCTCAACTAGCCCAGTAAGAAATATTATGACTAAGATAATGCAGAATAAATTATCATTAGCCTTCAACAATGTTAAACTGATAAAAATATAATAGACATCAAGTTTAACTGCAGCGGAACAAGCAATCCATTAAAAGAGTCAAGTAGAAAATAAACTCTACTATCTTTTATGATTTAAAAGGTTTTTCAACACTGTTGATCGCTGGGACTCAGCTTAATAAAATAATCCACATCATCGAATCACCCCTGCACTACGGCCAGGATATTCGTGTATTCATTAATGGTCATGATCATGCCAACAACTGTCCATCAATGCACTACGGCCAATGAGGACTTTTACCACATCATTTGTAACATTACGGTCATGATTATACCGAATAATCCCTGGTCATAATCATACCAAGTCCATCTATGCACTACAGGCCACAGATGACTTTCAACATTTTATAAACATGAGGATGATGACAATGATATAAGAATTCAATAAAACAAGTTCAAGAATTAATTTATCCAAGAATTAACAACGTCCAAATTGTCAACATGATACTGCTTTGTGGAGTAAAATTCAAGAATACTTAGAAGAATATTTTCATGAAAAGATACTGGATGAAACCGATTATCAAGATATTCCACAAATTTCATGGAGTATAGAAGTCAAAACTTAACCAACTGAGTATAATAAAGAATGGAATAACAAAAGAAATCACCATGCATGGATAGACCGCACAGAAGGTTTTCCCCAACAGAATAATAAATAATGGAACCAGTCCCGCGTAAAACGCACAACAGAAGTCCCACAGAATAATAATAAAAGAAGGAACCAGGTCCGGTGTAAAACAACACAGACAGGATGTTCCAACAGAATAATAAATAAAGAACGTACCAGGTCCGTGTAAAACAACAAAGTCATGATGTTCCAACAGAATAATAGAAAGAATGTCACCAAGTATAGGGTAGACCGCGTATACAGGTTATTCCAACAGAATAATAAGAAAAGGAATAACAACAGTTCTCTTCATGAATAAGAAAGAATAACACCCCTTACGTTTTAAAGAAGAGTTGAAATAAGGAAGTAGTTAAGTAGCAGAATACTCTTCTTCTCTCTCTCTATAGTTTCTCTCTATAGTTTCTCTCTCTAGAGTTCAGTGAATTCGTAAGAAATAATGAAGGAATGAGCTGCTATTTATAGAAAAATAGAATGCATAGTAACTAATCCATGAACGGTCCAGATTGATTATTTAATCTGACGGTCCATATTTAAAGAAAAATCTTTTAAATAAAATATAATATATTCTATTTATAGAATAACTTTAATAAAGTATTCTGTTTTATATAAAAAGATGTTTCTGTTTTATTACGTTAATAATACGAATAAAACAAAACGTCATTATCGCTAAATAATTCATATTATTAACTGACAATAATTGAATCAAACTGAGTGACTTCTCACATAAGCATTAATAATCAATACCGTGTGCTACTATGCAACCACACGTATTACTGTACTTTTACTACCGAGTAGTTCAACAGTATCAATGGTAAAACTTCCGCCGTTATTTTTAATAAAATATTTGTCGTTTTCTCAATCCGACAATAAATTCCGTTGTGGGGTCCACCAATGATTGTGCCGTTGTACGAATATTCCCTGTTAAAAACGAATATTCCCCGACCAATCGAATATTATATAACAACTTGCGTACTTTGCAAAATTTATAAATATTACCCACAACTATAACATTATATCAAATTAACTCCATAATATTCAAAAATGATATTTATAGAAAATTCATCTTTATTTATAAAAGTTTGGGTCTTACAA
>CM029021.1:170377818-170517854 GCA_016801055.1 Panax notoginseng
ATTTCTATTATATAAATAAAAGAAAGATACAAATACTCCCTGACAGTAGTTTCACACGTGATTGGAATAAGAGAAAAACAAACTCTAAATATCTTACTCCCTTCTATCCTAGTGAAAAACTAAGAAAAAGAAAATATGGTGTCCTTCTCTCTAAAACAAGAGGCTTATTTATAGTGAAAATAACTTGGAACCCTAATTTAGGTTCATTGAACTTGGACAGTTTTGTTTCCCATCAACTTCTCAAAAAAAGATCTTCTAGATATATTTTCCCTTCTGTTGTTTGATTTGACTTGCACACCAAGATTTTCAACCTCTTTCCTACTCCTTGTATGATTCTTCTTGGACATTCCTTATATGAATAAGAGCATTAAATATCGCTTGATCATCAAGATTTTGACTTTATTGCAATAAATATTAAATCCTACAAATATAATAAAATATTTTAATTTAATAAACTAATATAATTAGAAGGACAAAATTAAGGATAGTAAAATGTATGAATTACGTGTTTATCAATACCCCCATACCTAGCTTTTGCTCGTCCTCGAGTAAAATAAAAATAAAAATAAATCAAAATTATATACTACCCCCATTTTCGTAGGAAACACGATTGCACTTAGCATGTGCAACAAGCCTTTAAACCCCAAGGTTACCCAAGTGGACGAGTTGTGTCTCGTGAGGGTTTGCAGTGAATATACCCACAAAATTTAAAAATATATTTTTAGGTTCAACAAATTATGAAATTGAAAGAAAATTTCTAAATATCTATGGATATTATACATAAACAAGATTAAATTTAAAATCACATTTTTACCTTATCAAAAATACTCAATCTTTTTATTTTAGACACCATCCTTCATTAAATCAATTCCATGTGATGCATACATGTGTATATGATGTAACTCTTAGTAAGGATTTTTACCATGAAAACCAAGCAAGCTCATTTTTCTTTTTTTCTTTTTTTTTTTTCCTTTTTTCATTTTGATTCTTGACTTGTGTAATGTCTCATTTTCTTAGGCTTTTCAGAGTTACCCATGTAGAGCGAGCGTTGGACCAATGACTCCCAAACCGGATGACTTTAGGGCACTAGGTGTAGAGACACCCCTAAGGGCTTACTTACTCGAGTAACAAAGGCCACAAAATTAGACTAGTCAAGCTGCTTTTATCCATCACACTTTTCAGCGTGAATATCGATACTTCCCGAAGCTTGGATACCCAGTTATTTCGTTTAATGGACATTGAAGCAGTTATTTATTCCTTCTTATTTTTTTTTTCAACTTTTCTCAACTTCATTTTTTTTCATTCTTTTAATTTTTTATTTATTTATTTATTTATTTATTTTTTAGTTTTGAAATTACTCGAATCATGGTTTATACCCCACAACTAAGAATTAGTGCAAACGTGAAGTGCAAAAATGCTTGTGAAATTAATTTTAATTCAGATGGTGTTTTGAACTAAGATTTCGTATCTTATTAAAATTTAAGAGTTCTAAATCTTTCAATCTTACTCATGAGTTTTACTCCACAAACACTTATTAGAATTAATTCAATCCAAAAAAAGTCAAATAATTTTTTTATTTATTTTTTGTGTTTTTTACTATACTTTCCTAGAAAGAAAAAAAAATCTAATACAATAATATACAAACAAACTCCCCCCATACCTAAATCATGCATTGTCCTCAATGTATGCAAATGAAGAAAAGAGAACAAAGATATGAAAGAATTATACCTTATATGCGGGGCATTTATTCTGCAAGAAGATGTGGTGAGAAAGAAAAAAAATGTACATATCTACAAATTTATGCATCCTAAAACACTATGCGACTGTAAATGATCAGGGATACAAACAGACAACCTAAAGTGATTGCGTATGATTTTCAGGAGGTCTGGGTAATTGAAAATAGTCAGAATTTTCATCACAGTTATGCTTAAAATTTACCTCAAGAAAATTTTCATTAACATGTTCAAATGATGGAAGAATTGGTTCAAATACATGTTCTAGTTTAGTTGACTTATTTGTAGTGGATCTCAACGGCTCATTGACCTTATCTAAATATTCGAATTCATTGCAATTTTGGTCAAGGTGATTTAAGAAAAAATCAATTGAATCTTTTTCAATCAAGAGTCTATTTTCTATTATTTTTTGGGTCATTGACAACTCTTGGATCATGTTTCCTTTAATGGGCTGGTCCAAAAAATCGGTGAGTGATTTTTTAGGAATAAGTCTTTCAGGGTATAGAACTTTAGGCTTATAGACTTTTTCAACAGACTCATCAAATGCAACATGATCAATTTTAGGCATAGACTCATAATTTGTAGATTCCTCAAATACGCTTGACTCAAATTGTGTAGAATTGAATATAAAATTTTCACTTTCTTCATCATTTCCACAACCATCAAGATTTTTAAAACTAACCTCAGAGTTACTAAAAAATTCACCCACCTCTTGTTCATTTATTATAGTGGCTAATCGACTCATTTGAATTTCTAAACGAGATATAATACTAAATTGCTCTTCCATTAAAACTTCCGTAGTTTTCTCTAAGGCACTAAGTCTTTTCTTTACTTCATTTGATATTTCTTGTGGATGTTGAGGTTCTGGATCCGAATATGGATATGGATATGAATATAGATATGGATATGAACTTAGATAATAATTTTCATAACTTGGAAAAAATTGATTTACTTGGTGTGAATTAAAATTTTCATAGGGTTTTTGATTCCAAGCAAAATTATTATTCCAACTATAATAAGAATTCATTTTTCCACAAATAACAAAATAAATAGACAACTAACCACGAAAGTCGCACAAAAAAATATATATATAAAAATTAAAAACAAAAAACTAAACTACTATATATATATATATATATTTTTTAATTTTTTTTAAAAAAAATGGAGATACGAAGTACCGAATAAAGCGCAGCAACAAAATTTTATCTTTTCGCTCCTTCGATCCGCTTCAATAATACTGAAAAAAATTAGATGAGAAAAAAAAACTAATTCGAATAAATAAAAATTAAGGAATATAAAATTAAGTCTAGTCCCCAACAACGACGCCAAAAACTTGATGTGATAAAAATATGTAACTGCAAGTGCACAGTGTCGAATTGAAGAACTGGCAAGTACAGGTCGAACCCACAGAGACTAGATTAATTCTTTAATATATCTTTAATTAATATTTTAGGCGAATTAGAAATAAATATGGTGGAGAAAATTTATTAACTAAATTATTCAAATTACTAATTAATAACGGAAACTATTAATGAGAAAAGATACCTAGGAATCAGAATCCACCAAATATTAACATAATAAATAATTTCTTATTTCTTAAATCAATTCCCAAATTATTCTCCCTTCCCTTTAAAAATAATGATTCATATAATTAATATGGGCAAGCATAAGTTATGAAAAATTCACAGATTAACTATAACTTATCAAAACCTCGCAATCAATATAAAAATCATATACAATTTATGCGGAGAAAAATATGAAGGCGAAAATAATTATGCATTAATTTTGGAACGTAAAGAAAATATTATTATGAAATACTTAGTTTCATCATAATCCTAGGTATTATAAATTTAGCTAACCATGGAATTAAAAACAAAAACAAATAATATTAATACTACAATTCGCATGAAATAAGAACAATAATTAAAAAGAGAATTTCTATTATATAAATAAAAGAAAGATACAAATACTCCCTGACAATAGTTTCACACGTGATTGTAATAAGAGAAAAACAAATTTTAAATATCTTACTTCCTTCTACCCTAGTGAAAAACTAAGAAAAAGAAAATAACAAGTGGTGTCCTTCTCTCTAAAACAAGAGGCCTATTTATAGGGAAAATAACTTGGAACCCTAATTTAGGTTCATTGAACTTGGACAGTTTTGTTTCCCATCAACTTCTCAAAAAAAAGATCTTCTAGATATACTTTCCCTTCTGTTGTTGGATTTGACTTGCACACCAAGATTGTTCAAGCTTTTTCCTACTCCTTGTATGATTCTTCTTGGACATTCCTTATATAAATAAGAGCATTAAATATCGCTTGATCACCAAGATTTTGACTTTATTGCAACAAATATTAAATCCTACAAAATAAAATAAAATATATTAATAGTTAAAAGGACAAAATTAAGGATAGTAAAATGTATGAATTACGTGTTTATCAATGATACTGACAAAAAAATACCCTTTTTTTTTTTGCTTTTTCTTTTGTATATTGATACTTTTGAATTGACCCTTGCAAGCAGCCCCCTTATGATTGCAACAATTGGTTGGAAACTTGAATATGTCTTACCTTAAAGTTATGTCTAAATATGCTTTGCGAAATATCGTGGAATTGAATTACTCTTAATGTTTTCAGCCTCTGGCAGAATTTCCAAATACAAAATGCAAGCGATGTGGGTTCTATGAGAAGGATAGCATAAAATCAGATGATGTGTTTGGTGAGTGGGAATTTTGTCCTTCTGACTTTACAGCTCCTGATGGCAAGTATATCCATTCCATTGACAAGGAAGTAAATGCTACATTTTCATGCCAGGAGTGTGTGCTTCATGGAGATGGTGAGTTTTTAAACTTCAAAAACCTTAGTTTTCTCCTACACATCATGAAATTGCTTTAGACTTCACATTCTATGGCTTCATTTAAGAAGTAAAAGTATATGTGGCAGTCAGAATTTTTAGATAATAGTGAACAGATGCATATAAATGTATGTCTATTCATATACGAATGCGCAAATCTTCAACTATGAGGTTGTGGCTTCATTCTATAAAATATTTCTCCTTATGGTGGGACATAGAGACTAGAGCATTGTGCATCATGAATTTAATGGACAAATGAATATCAAATTATATGGCTAAACTGAATTGGTTGTTAAGCACTTGTTAGATGGCAAGGACACTCGGGTGTTTTTGAGGGAAAAAAGAGAGAATAAAGAGGACGTCAGGCACAACATTAGACCTGGCAAGCTCGGCTCGGCCGTCAAAAAGCGGACTTTGGGCTTTATTTTTTCGGCCCATAAAAAACTGGGTCGTTTTGGCCAGACCCGTTTGGGCTAGGCAAAAAAATGTGTCAAAATTTGATCATAAATCAGTCCAGGCTTGCGGTCCAGCCCGGCCCGTCCGTAAAAAAATGGATTTTGAACTTCACTTTTTCAGCTCGCCAAAACTTGGGCTGTTTTGATCCGACCCGCCAATGACCCGACCCGTTTGCCAAGTCCACACAGCATTTATGATTAACATGGAGTAGGTTTTGAGCCTTCCTACCATGTTGGTGACTAAGTGCAGAATTAGGCTCGTCTAAGAATTGTTTATGGGGCATAATTGAGTCCATGACAGTTCTAAACCATTGGGGCATAATCAAGTATATAACAGTTCTAAACCATTTGAGGTGCCATGAGCTTAATAAATAAATCTGCTGTTGCATTTTCTACAGCATCTGTAGTTAAAATTTGTCATCTGGATAAGGGCCCATGAAAAAAGCTAGAGGCTTTGTACATCACAGTGTATAATAATCTTTAGGTTCTAATGGAAATGACATTTTTTAAAAAGTTAACCCTTGATCTATTGGTTGGCTGATATTACTGTGGTCAGTTTAGCAATTCTAACGACTTTTAGCTTAGATTAACATTTATATGTCATTCTCACGAGACATCAAAGCGTGCTCTCAACCTAGTAGGCTACTTCATGATCATACAGTTGACAGTAAAATACTTATTGAATGACAATTACTTGGACTGTAATGCATAAATGTGTGCATATGCACACATTGGTATCTGCGATCATTTGTGAATTTAGATAATTGCTTTATTTGGTTAATAACTACACACTCTTTGTGACCATGTTCTAGATTCGAATAATGAGAATGCCACACACTCGCAGAATGGAGGACAAGGAATACACTGGGCTGTCGTAATATTGATAAGTGTTTTAGTTTCAACAGTCTTTATCTTTGGACTGGTGATTGCACACAAATATTGGCAGAAAAAGAAGAGAGAGAAAGATCAGGCCCGGTTTCTTAAATTGTTTGAAGATGGTGATGATATTGAGGACGAATTAGGTATTGGGCCTCTTGGCGGCTCAATTTGATCTCTCTAGTGTGTTTTACATCATAAACCAAAACTACATGTACAGCATATTTTTTGTAGATTTTTGCAAAAGAAAAATGTTATAGAGTGAAACTTCTGTTGTTTATATTTAAGGCACTGCAATGCACAAAGTAAATGATCTACTAGGCATATATGTGTGATTCAGTGTGATTACTACTGATATCTTCATGCTTCAAAAGGATGAGCTTATTAATGAATAATGTAGGCCACACACGAAGGTGGTATGTATCCACTTTCTTCTCATATGAGAGAGAACTATGTGAAAATATCAAAAACACAACGTAGAAATGTCAATATCAGTGTTTCCTTTCAGAATTGTTGATCCCTTGAACCAGTTTATAGAAATCCAAATTCATCCAATAGACAAAGCAATACAACTAATAGTAGGTTTTAAACTAATGGATTTTTGATAGATGCAGGTTGCATTAATATCTTGGGCATAGAGAAATTGTACCTCAATTGTTCACAAGAATCAAACTACTGTTTGGATATCTAAAAAAGTAGAGTTCCAAGTATTGTTATGTTATTTTCCCATAACAAATGGTTAACTATCGCTATACTATATTGCAGTGTACCCAGTAGCGTAGATTTATTGAAAGTTTCAAAAGTTGATTTTGGTAGATTACAAAGATTCAAGACAAGAATGAAAAAAGAAGAAAGAAGGGATGCCTAGATCCTATTAGTTCACACAAATTGGGAGAAAGAAACTTGCAGGCTGCAGCTCATACCGATGATTCATTTCAGTTCTGTTTTCCTGGTCTGTTCTTAACAAACACGGCCAATGACCAAAGATTTTATCATAAAGTTCAATCTCTTCCCAGCTGTGGCTACATGGTGACTTGTGCTCTTCCGTACCACAATCTTCATCTAATCTATGTTCATTAGCAAGTGGCACATCCATTTCCTTATCAGAATTGTAATAGCTGTCAAACCCATCTCTGCAAGGGTCCTCCACCATCTCCAAACCACGTATTGTCTCCCCCCAACAACCAACAAAACGGGATATGTATTAGCCCAACCATTTTCCACTACGACCACTACAAGTAGGCGTAAAATCCTGGCAAGCCTGATCAGTGGATTCATATTCATTTGCCTTCCAATCCCAGTAAGCTGCAGAATCAGACTCATAAAATAAGTCTTCATGACAAGATGGAATTAGCTGTCCGTAAAGGCTATCACTCTCGTAACCATCAGGATACCAAGTGAAACATTGAGATTCACCGCCACAAAAACTAGGCATTCTAAACTCAGAGATAGAGTAAGGAGGCATCACAGGTTGATACTCCCACCTCCAACTCGTCATCCAGACGTAGTTAAAATAAAGCTTTTGCAATGCATATTTTCTTCCAAGAAATTGAGGCTCATGTTGTGAAAAGAAAAAGTAATAAGCGTATAACATTCTGCACTACCATATTTGGATCATTATAGGGCATCACTTTCATCTAGTCATTTGTTTTTTGATAGTAGTCTGCAGTAAACTATCTCTCAGAAATATAAGTTATTATATAATTTCAACTACCTTGATTCTTCTGAAACGGAATCTCATTCATGATGAAAAAGCAGAAAAGAAGCCAAGAATTAGAGAAGGATAAAGTAAGAAACAAGATCAGACATCTTGGAATGAGAAAGTGACTGAAAGCTTGTGGAGCATATGATGCCATTCCTCTCTTGCTGCAACTTGTGTGACTGGCTATTTGCCTATCTGGCCATTGTCAAAACAATATTAGCAACAGATTGTGGAACACCAATGACAACCAATATAATAATGACTGCCAATATACTAAATCATTACATATTTACTTCAAATTCTCCAAAACTTGTGGAATAAATGAAACAAACACGTGTTCAAGCAATTTTATTGAGATATTGATGCCTCAAATGGGAAAACACAGTTTTATGCATGAGCACTCTTTAGCCAAGCATTTCACTAATGGCATGAGATGGAATTTCTAAAGGTAAAGATGAAATCCCATACGTGCTTGAAATCGAGACAGAGCAATTGGAAGGTGAGCCAAGTTGCAATTTTAAAGCATATCCAGCAAACCAACCAACTTAGGTAAAAATGAAAGGAACTCATTCTAATCATATAAAAGCCACCCTCTTATGATTGAAGCACTAGTTAACAGTGCCAGACAACAAACATTTTCCAAAGAATTGGCATAAATGTAGATTCCCAAAAGTAAAAGAAAAAGATTATTCATAAGACATATAATTAAAACTGAAGAAACAAGTACAAGTACATACCATAACAAATTTAACTCAAAATCTATAATTAAGCTAGTTGCTTCAACATTGTATGAATAAATTACATTTTCCATGTATCAAACTCGATCATACTATCCCTGTCCCCAACAGAGAATAGACCTAACAAGGACTCCATCCTCTAAACTTCTCTGCTGTCATATTTTTGAATCATAGTTTATAGCTACTCGTGAAGAAATATTGGTACAAGTTCAGCTGTCCAATAATCACTTTCGTTGCCCAAAATGTTAGTTACATAATACTGTAATGCAACCCCTGCAATCCCTTCTACTGGGAGAAGATTACTCCACACTGCAGGAATATTTATCTGGAAAATTGGAAAACATACACTTATACAATATCTATAGAGTAGGAATATTTAATTATGCAAATAATGCAATGCGTTTCGAGGTAGAGATATATGATATTCACAATACTAAAAACTGGGTACATATGCGGAAGAAATTTCTGTAAGTATGCCCGACATCACTAGGAATCTAATCACTTAACATATACATTTTAAGGCTTCATGGACAAATATCATCCTCTATGGTTACATAAGAGAGTTCCCAGAGGAAATAAAAAATGATAAAGCTCGTGAAATTAGAAGTATTGACTCTACATATGGAAAAACTTTATCAAATGTAATGCAATGAAGTAATGTTCCACACATAATACAATTGCCTTCATATCTCCAAAACGATAACACATGCGTGTAACTAACAATAGAAGCCTCTTAAAAGGCATATGTTCACCTCCCAAACATTTGCAGCAATTGCTACAACATGACAAAAGAAGATGATTAGTGAGTTCTAGCCTCCAGAGATCACGTAGAGGGATCATTTAAGTCTAGTTTTTACTTTTCATATATTTTTGTAGTCAAAATAGCCCTTGTTTGTAGCTGTAGCTAAAAATGCTATAAAGCTTGAAGTAAGAGGTTTTCAACCAAATAAAAGACAGGTATTGTAGAGTCATACTCAATATTTAATCAAATATAATTTCTTGAAAACAAAACACAAAAGATAATGCAAATAGTGAGGAGTAAAGCTACCTGGCTACATCAACATTTGAAATAATATTAAAATCAACACAATCAGATCTTATGCAATCCAGACCCGCTGAAAGCCTGCGAGACAAATATATCATCTCTCATTCTCATGCATGCAATACAATCTCAAGACACCATTGTTAGAGAGAAAAGAATAGCCAAATTGACCTTCAGAAATCACTTTGGAGTTGACCAAACCAAGTTAATCATTACTCAGCAGTTTTGCTCCTTATAGCATGATTAAAATTGTCCAACTCTTTTGATTGAGAACCATAAACAGCTTTGATTGTATCTATACAGCAACTGCAAGCATGAGCAAGGGTGGCCCAAACTTAGTACATTAAATTAAGCACATCTTAGTATTCCGTGAGGCACATAATTATAGGCATATAATTGAAAAGGAGTTGAATTTTCAAAGCTTAAAGAAATGTGTCAGATGATTGTTATGAACTTTTTATCAATCTATGAGATTAATAAATACATTTGAAATAATGCTGTCTAAAACATGATCGAAAACTAAATTTAAAAAAGCTCAGAAAGAATTAATGTATGGACCTGCAAGCCTCCTTGTTGAACTTTTTCTTCTCAATGCCATACAATTGCTCGAAAATATCTGGTTCCACCCGACAAAAATAAGGACGATCTAAAACAGACAAGAAAAAGGATATAGATAGAGTTGGAAGTTCAAAAAATAGATTTCCAATAGAGATTTATTAAATGACAGAGGAAATGCTCACCAGAATAAATTGAGCAGGTTCTTGTACTTTTCTCAAAATGTATACACCATCCTTCCGGACCTATCAAGCTTCTATATAGCTGAAGGTTATAACTTTGAATCAATTAATACTCTCATTTCACTCGAATCATATTATACAAATACATAAATCCACAAAAAACGTGAAGAACTGAGAAAGGAGGAATGGTGAAAGAAACCTGAACGTCAGAAGGGTCATCAAAGATTTCCTCCGGGGAGGGGAAGGAGGGGCCCTTATCAAGCTTGCAACATGCGCCGCAGCTCTTAACGCATCGCCACACAGGATCCTTCCTCTCGCCGGTGAACCCAAGGTTGGTGGTTATGGTTTTGGTACGACCGCTTGTCTTCTTGCTTTGGTTTCTCTTTAGGGTCTTCGAATTTGAGTTGGGTCTCTGCTGCGGCCGGTTTGCCGCCGACCGGATAGCAGCGGTGCAAGGCGGAGCCACCACCAGGAAGTGTGACAGTGACATAGCTTTCTTTGGGAGGAACTGAGGCAGGGAGATTAAGGGGTTATAATTATTAGATTGGGAACTAGTGCAATTTTGCAGGCTTTTTAAAGCACCTGATATGAAATGAAGCCGGGCCACATGATGATTGGGCCTGGGCCTTGGGATCTGTCCCTTAATTGGAATGCTGAATCCCAACCCTCAGTCAAAGAGTCCTCAACATAAAGTGAAAAATAAAAAAATAAAAATATTGTTCCACTATAGTAAATACTACTATCAAATACAAACACAATAGTTATAAACTACGATTATTTAATAAAAAGTCAATAAATATTTTAGAATGGAGCTGCTTTAGATTGTTTTATGAAGCCTGGAGGAATTCACTGATTGTCAGGACTATCACCTAGATTGCTAAGGAACAAGTTAATAAACTCTGCATAGCCAAACTTCTGCAAAGAAAATTTTAAGACTAAAGTAACTAGAAAAACAATCAAACCTCAAGGCCCTCACCCCCGCAACCCCCCCCCCCCCAAAAAAATAAATAAATAAAAAAAAATAGTAAACTTTTCCAATTGGTTTGGATAAAAACAAAATGCAATCAACTACAACTAAAATAGCATTGCGTTTTTCACCATTATAATATCCAATTGGTTTATGCACCAATCCATCATCGATTAAAGTTTAATATTTTATCAAAGCCTCAAACAAGAATGATAATCGTTAACAAATGGAAAAGATCAATGCCACAGTTGCATATACCATATCATATCACTGTACTTCCACACTCGAACCAAATCTAAGGTGACTGGCTGTCTCTTGGGGAGAGATTATTATTATCATCTTCATCATTGATTGGACTTCTGTCATCTCTAGGACTGGGGCTACGCCCATTAGCTTCTGAAGGGAAAGGACTATCTCTTTCAGGACTTCTGCTCCTTGCTCTAGGGCTCTCACTGTTGTTGCCCCCATCTCGTTTGGCAGCCAATTTAGCTCTATTGGGAGAAGAGCTAGCTTTAACTGGACTGCCACTGCCCTCTTCCGGAGTTGGACTGCGCTTCCTTGACTTGGAAGAAGGTGGAGAAATCCTTGGCTCAGGACTTCGACTGTACCCAGGGCTCCTTGACTTCTCACGCTCAATAATTCGTTCCCTCTTTGGAGGAGGAGACCTCGACAGACTGTCAAAGTTAAGAAATTAAGTTACTAACAAACTAAGAACTAAATATTATTATAATTACACATAAAAGAAGATTTTTGTCTTGTTATCATGACCACTTCAAAAGTTCCTTCATTGAGACATTCTTGCCCCCTTCCTTTTTTGTAAATTAGAAAAAAGGTTATCATAACTGCCAAACTATTGCGGACAATGGAATATTGCATCATTCTCAGGCAGCTAAACCAGACATTCCGCAGTGGCATACAGTCTAAAGGGTGAATCAAAGCCAAAGTATTGGCCAATCAATCAACATTTGAGAACTAACCTATAACTGCGACTTCGGCTAAAACTTCGACTACGACTTCTGCCACGTCGAGGAGAGCGTGATCTAATTGGTGACCGTGAATAACTTCTACCGCGTCGGCTGTGCAAACACAAAATGTGTAAGCAACTAGAAATGGCAAAGTACAACAACTTACAGTGCTTTGGAATATGCACAAAAAGGAAAGTCAACATCATTCGTGTATCGAATTGGGGAAATAAAAAAATCTACTGCTCAACTTTAAAAGCTAAATTTACCTGAGCTTCTTGGGACTGTTATGGCAGTTCTTCTCTATGTGACCTCTCTCCCCACAGCGATAACACTTGTTCTTCCAATCCCCTGCTTTGCAATCACGAGCCCAGTGACCATCAAGGCCACAGTTGAAGCAGCGTCCAGATCCAGGAAGAGGACCTCTGCCCAAATATTCTCGAGAACCACCTGGTCCACGTGGCACCTATACCAAGTCTTTATATTAGTATGACAGATGGACTACACAAGGTGGCTAAGATCTTATGAAAAAAGAGGAGATCAAACTAAAGGGGCCTCTGATCCACAAGTTCAACTCCCAAGCAGTTAATAAACAAGAAACATAAAAAATATAAAAATTCAAATTATTAACATTAAACCCATGAAAGTAAAATGAAACCCAAAGATAGTATAGAAGCCATTAAAAAGGAACTATTACAATAGCATATGAACCATAGAGAAGAAAAGTTGCACAAGTTCAATATGCCATGAAGTTCCACCAAAGACACCCAAAGTCCTAAACCCAATTCGATTCCCAAATAAAAACTCACGTCATCACACCCCACTATAACCAAGCGAACATTCCCTAGCACCCTCCCACACCCCCACTCCCCCAAACAAATAAAAAAAATAAAACAAAGGACATAAAGACTAACAAAATTTTATACAAACAAGAAAATCCACCACTAATCAAACTTGAAAGCCAATACCTACTTTAGAATACAATTTTTTTAGAATACAATTTTTTTTCATAGAGCGATTACTTAATCAAACTAGATTGAAACTATATCAAACTTGAAAAGCTATAGATGAAAATTATGCGTAACCTTTTAACCGAGTCTACTGACAACTTATTGGGCAAGGTAACAAAAAATTTGTTGACACAAATACCTAAAGCATGAAATGAAGCCTTCCTTTCATACTACACATGTCACTATCTAAAACAGAAATTATGATGCAGATATAAGTACGTACTCCCTTGGCAAATTCCACTACAAGTCGATTTCCATCAAATTCTCGGCCATTAAGGCTATATCTGGCATCATCTGCATCCCGGGGATCACTAAATTCCTGCCAATTGAAGTTTACAAGCACAAACCAACAAAAAAGAGAAGTGTAATTGTGTAATATGATCACAAGCCAGATATCTAAAATGATGAATTGCAATCATAAATAGGAAACAAGAGACAATTAGGAAATTGACACATACAACGAAAGCAAAGTCGTGCTTCATGTCCACATCTCGTACTCTGCGGAAACGATTGTCAGAAACAGTAAGACCATCATTACTTTTAAGTACTGGAAGTGCATCATACATCGCCCCACAAGATGAACTAGACACCAGTTTGAGATTGTTGCTTGCAAAAAAACACGCAAAAACACTACAGAAAGAATCGCCAAAGTCTCCTAACACTCGCCAAGACTCTCCACAGACTCCACCAATTCCACCATGAACACCCTCCCACCAGTGATCTCCAGGTCAGGCAAAATCCCAGAAACCTTCAACAATATCATAAAGTTAAAACAGACCAACCTAGGGGAACAATGGTCCTTCATTGATAACATGATTAATACCACAGATCCAAGCAGAGAACAAGCTTCACAAATGGATGCTCATTTCCTACATTTAACTAGAAGACATACCCACAACCCGCATTGACCACTGATGTCAAAATAGGGGCACTACTCAAATCTTGTTTCAAGAGGCATAATTAACAGTAAAATTACTATTTCAATCTAATCCTTCATCTTCAAGAAAGACAAATCTGTGATCTCCATAGCTAGTAGTCATGACAAAGTTTAATCAAGGGGGTAAAAATTAAGTTCCTAAAGAGTCTTGTGCAGAAATTTCAAAATGTCATCTTTTGGAGCTGATTATAACATTAATTAGGAAGAGGTTCGCAAATGACTTGGAATTTAGTAGAATGGCCATGGAAAACTAGACACAAATGAAGCAAGTATTTTCGCAGTTTAGGTTTGTTTCAGAAAAAATTCTTTGCACCACAGTTATTTTCTGGAACTCAATTTTATGTTGCATCCTTTCCTCCTAAACTATATTTTCCTTGTACACTTGTGACAAAAGGGAAAAAAATGTTGACTCCAAATGACACCCGTAAGGTAAAATTGAAAGCCAACATATAATTACCTCCCATATCTGCTAAATATGTGCTCCAGATCACGTGAACGTGTCCGCGAAGACAGGTGACCAACATATAGACGGGTGGTACCATATCGATCATCATATCGAGGCATTTTGTCGCTGCAGTGAACAAAATCATTTTAGGGCATTTGAAAGAAATTATAACATTTAATATACCATGCTTAACAAGATAATACTATTTGGTGATATTCTACTACAGTCAACAAGAAGTCAAGAACATAATTGCTTATGAAGAAGGAACAAAATGTAATCAAGCCTGCCACTCTTGAGAGTGAAATCAGACACTGAGTACTGTTAGTCAAACTGCAGATTAACATTCACCATGTGCATATGTTTAATAAAAAAGAACATCATTGTCTACCAAATTCATTAAATTTAAACAACTTATATTCTTTATATATGTTGTCTGTAAAGTATCAATTAAAACAATCAGCTCTTGCACTCCAAATCAAAGATTTCTTAATAAACAGGAAGTAGTTTGAAATACATACAATGTCCTTCATGTTCAATGCCTAGACAGTATGAGCGTTTATGAAACAACAATCACAGCTCACTCAAAGAATATTTTCTGAACACAGACCTACAAAGCTGTCTGTCTAATATTATGAGTCCAACATATGCACCCATGGGCATTTTTATACAACACATGTTTGTGCTGGCCTAGTCAATGTCATCCAGCTGATTTCCTGCTTGCTCCAGTATATATCATACAATCCCAAAAACAATAAAATAATAAAATAACATATCCTGCCACAAATGATGGGCAACCTAGTAAATTATGTTACAAACAATCCACTTTGTATTTCAACAATTGAGCTATCTCACATCTTCAAGCAGAATCCATATGTCACAATAGCTAATAAATGGCATGGGCGTAATTTACTCTAAATGCGAGGTTAATTTGGTTAGAGTGAGAGAGTGATTATGGCCTTATGGAAATGAATGAATGAATTTGCTTCTTATTTTCCTCGTCTTTTCTCACCTTTATTTCTTTTCTTTACTTTCTGTTTAATCTATGGCAAGTTCAGATTTGTTGTGTTATCTTCATCTAGGAGATGAGCGTACTGCACGAGTGCTCCAGCTCCAATCAATTACTACGATGATGCTATGAGATTTTGGTGGCCAGAACGTGACAAAGTGGTATCAGAGCCATCGTTCCTCGATGACTTCCGACCATGGGAAAGGGAATGTGATTCATCGATGGTAATTTCTGCATCTAACTTTTCAATTCAACACTCCCATATCCAAAATTCTAGTTCTATGTCCACTTATTTACCACCAACTTTTGCTCCATGACTACATCATCGATTCCAGTCTCCAATTACACATGGTCTGCACCTAATTACTTTATGTTACCTAGAAATCAACCAACCACTTCACCTGACTTCTTCAATTCATATCACCAAGTTGCTCCTACATCAGTTACGGAAACAACATCTGAAAATCACTTGATTTCTTCTTCTCCGTCACTGCAACAGTTCATTTCAGCATCTCAAATTGCTCAAATTCAAACTACTAAACCAACAATTCATGAGCCCACCATTTCCAAATTACACTTAAATCCACTAATTCATCTTGTGAGCCTAAAGTGTTAGATGAAATGACTCAAACTGATATTGCAACTAGTAAGGTTCAAATCACTGGCTATCCTTTCTAACTACTTGTGTTCTGAGGACACCGTTATTTTACCGCATCTCAACATACTTTCACTCCCAAAATCACAATCACACCACCCAAATCACCCCCGAGCATTTCTCTATTTTACCACCATTTGGGTTTCCTACTTCCACTACAAATCAGTTAGTTGAGTTGTCCGATTTTAAAAGTCTCTCAATAGCAACAGTTGACACTAAGACAAAAGCAATAGCTATGTTTGATATTGGGAGAACCTTAGGAGTTGAAAAACAAGATTTATAGATCGACGTATATGCAGGAGCTAGAGTTGTTAAGGATGGTGGAGAGGACAACGAAAAAGAGACTGGACCCTATTTTGGTTGCTAACAATGGGTTGGAAAATGAGACTGGGAGTATAAGGGTTGAAATTAATCTCAACGTAGCAAATGTGAAAAATTATGATGAAAAGTTGGAGAATATTGGGAAGGATATTCCCATCAATATGGAAAAATGGAGAAATAGAAGGCCAAAACGGTGAAGGTGACTTCCCGTTTCAACAATAGAAATCTACAAAGTGAAAGTAATAATGGAGTACAAGAATGCCAAGAAATTGTGCACAGAAAAGGGCAATTTGGTAGTTGGAACATAAATTCATTCAGAATTAAAGCAGGCTTCCTTCAAGAAGGCTTAAATGTACGAGTCTATACAGAAGTATTCACTGAAGCATTAAATGTTTTGGTTGGGTCAACTTTAGAAATTAATTGGAGGCTAATTAAGGGCTCTGAACTAGAGAAAAGCCATTGTAAAAAGATGGTAATCTCGACTACAATTGTTGATACACTTGTGTTGGTTATGAAATTTAGCTCAAGTGGTACTACCAATTGTCTTCCTTCAATTGCCAAAGTAGGCCACGAAAATTTTGTTTCAAAAAAGTGTGGTAAACTTGCTAACTTGGTTAACCAGTTTAAGACTGCTATAGAGTGTGAAGTCGAAATAAATAAAGGTAGCAACAATTTGACAACGGATTTTAAAAATAGCTCGAAATTGGATGTTGATGGTAATAGTTTGACTAGCTTCCGTGTTACACTTAGAACTCTAATTGAAGATCTATCTGGAAACAAAGAATATCCTATGTTATGTTGATAAGTTGGCATGGTTCTATGCAAATCCTTGTATTCTTTCATTGCTTCTATGGAGTCATTGCTGCTTTGAGTGCTACAAAGGCAGCTAGAAAAAGAATTGTCCCAGGTGATGTAGCTGTTCACTATGATTTAAAGGAGTTTGAAAGGCTGCAGATTTTCAATTTTGATCAGAAGATGGGTTCTCAAATAATCCAAAATGCTCTTAAGGCATGTGCATGCCATTGTTTCTAATGCTGGAGTATGTGGAGCTATTGTGTGTACTAAGATGTTGAAGCAGGATGAACATGATCTTGGATATGGTACAACATTTTTGGTGTTTGATCCAGGGGGATTTTGGAAGGTTGGCAAATTTTCGCAACCCAAACAACTCTCTTATGTTTTGGAACAATGAAGCTCACATCAAATTTAGGATACACGGCTGGATCTCAAAATGTAATCCTTGTGGACAAGGTTTATTTTTAAGGAATGGGGAATGTCACAATAGCTAATAAATGGCATGGGTGTAATTTACTCCAAATGCGAGGTTAATTTGGTTAGAGTGGGAGAGTGATTATGTCCTTATATAAGGCTATGTTCTGCAATTGCTGCTTATGGAAATGAATGAATGAATTTACTTCTTATTTTCCTCATCTTTTCTCACCTTTATTTCTTCCCTTTACTTTCTGTTTAATCTATGGCAAGTTCAGATTTGCTGTGTTATCTTCATCTAGGAGCGTACCACGAGTGCTCCAGCTCCAATCAAATTACTATGATGATGCTATGAGATTTTGGTGGCCAGAACGTGACACCATAATCCAGAACCCACCTCCGTCTGAGACGAGGGTTCAAACATTCCTATGCTAAGGAAAACCCTAATTTTAGAATGCCCACAATGATAGGTTGGACACTCAATTTGTAGTGGGAGGGATTTACATGTAACACAACAAATCTTGCATTCAATTTCTCCAATCTATTCATCAACAACAAATAAAACAGTAATAACAAATCAAAGAGAGTAAAAAAATTCAGCAAAACAAACCCATACAAATTGGCATACGAAATCGCTCGCGTACCTGACCAGAGAGAAGTTCCGATTTCTGATTTTACCGTAACAATTTTGAAGAGAAAATAATAGTGGATTTTTTCGTTTCTGTTCTATAATACGCCGGTGTGGATACTCATCTTGATATCTAAGGGTTACAATTGGGCCGGATTAAACTATAATTCGATTATTTTCGGGGTTGGGCTCTATAAATCACACATTGGTAGGCCGAGAGCAAAATTTCTCAATCTTTAAATAAAAAGAAAAAGGAAATTTTTTGAGGTAGGAACTAGGAAGAGTCTCTTGAGATTAGATCACTAAAAGATAAGATTTATGTTGTGATAAAAATATATTAAATTTTATTGTTAAATACATTAATTAATTATTTATGCACAATAAGAGTATATTATTAACTTTAAAATTGATATAAATTCATTTAACTTAAGTTAATATAATAATGAATTATATATTACAAGCAATCTAACATGCATGCATCTAAATAAAAGATTTATTGTTTCAAAACATTTCTTTCTTTCAAAACAAAAAAATCATTAATTTTAAATTAACTTTAAAAATTTTAAATTGATCTTATATTTAGAAGGAAGGAAGGAAGTACCATATATAATTGGCATGAAAATCTGAAACAAAACACACATAATTAATTACATACATACATCTCATAAATCCTATAAGACATGCTCAATTGCGGTTTTCTTCTTTCAAGTACAGCTTATACTATTACAATTTAATTTTAGTTGTGTTTGAGCAACATATACATATGACTTCTAACTAACTAAACAACCTTTGTGCTTTGTTTGTACTAAATAACCATACATATTACTGATATTACAACATTATTTAAGCTGATCACCCAGTACAGTAAGTTCAAATACTCCCCACCCACCCACCCAACCCGCTTACTTACTTAATGGCTACTAACAACTTCCTCGATCGATCGATCTCTAACTCCTCTTGTTTTTGCTTCCTAACAACAAAGTAAAATAAAACAGAATCCTAAAGAAAAACCCCCAAGCAACAGTAATCCAAAAGCAACTCCACCTACTCATATCAGTAACCCCTTGCTGCTTCAATATATCCAAACCCGTGGTCAAGCATGTTGAGCTAGTAATGTTCATCCCCAAAGTCTTGCTCATGTTTGCCAGTAACTTGAGCTTCAAGGAATCCGGAACCGACACTAATGGCGAATTATCAAATATCTGAACACCCCTAACAAAACATTTGGTCGGATCATCAAACTCATTTTGTAGCACCCCTTCGTACGGATATTTCACTAGGGAAAGATAATGGAACCAAATCCAATAAGAAGGGATCCGATCGCGAGTAATGAAAAATCCGCTAAAAAGGAGGAAATAGGCCAAAACCGCCACAACCACCGTGTACCCCAACATCACATGGGCCACCACGCCGGAGAGGAATGTCACAAAAGAGCTTCCGGCCCAAAATGAAGCGAAAATGAAGAAATAAAAGAAAAGGAAGCCGGATAGTCCACCAGCTAAGCCGACCGCCCAAAAGGTTGTGACTGCAAACACAAATGAGAGGAACAATAGTGAAGGGATTGTGACGACAGAATGGGATAAGACGTATGAGGAACGTCTATAGGCATTGTAAGCCGTCTCCCTCATGAATATATATCTTTCTTGTAGAAAAACGGGCATGGCTTCGGCACATGTGTAGAATGTGGTGGACATTGCAAATGCAAAAAATCCCATTCTTTCTTGTACACCTCTAGGCGAATTATCTAATTTCCAAAACATTGTAGCAAGAATAATACCGGTCACAATAATTGCGCCTAAACGGATTCCATACAATTCAGGCGTTCGCCAAGCGTTTAGCAAAGATCTTTTGGCTATAACAATCAGTTCAATCCAGAAAGGATTAGCAAATCTTGGAACGTCGAAGTCTGTATGAACATTATTTGTAGCACCCGATACTAATTTTCCTCTAGCACTTATGGCATCTTTTAGCGACAATTTTACTTCTGTGCCGCTATTAAGTGGAGTCTGCCTTTTTTGCCATGCTTTGTTGAAATCAGCCAGCATTTGTGTTCCACCCGGTGAACCTTCGAGTTCTCGGATCAAATCAAGAGTGAACTCGGTCCGGTCCTCGTTTTCCGGTATCGGGTGCCCAAATTGGGCAAAATACCTCGGCAGAGCAGCCGGTGGTCCGCTAAAAACGGTCTGGCCACGTGAAAGGAAGATTAGCCGGTCCAGCACGTTCATAATCCGGGAACTAGGCTGGTGTACGGACATGATCACTATGCTTCCACTTTGAGCTATCCTTTGCAAAACCTTGACCACCATAAAAGCGCTAGTGGAGTCCAGGCCGGATGTCGGCTCGTCGAGAAAAAGGACGATCGGATCGTGAATTATGTCGATTCCGATGGACACCCGCCGCCTTTCCCCGCCGGAAACTCCTCTATGGCCTTCATCTCCGATCACCGTATTGGCGGCATTCCTCAGGCCTAGTTGATCGATTAAAGCCTGAACCCTAGCTTTCTTTTTGGACTTGGAGAGGCTGCGTGGAAGCCGGAATTCCGCCGAGAACATTAGAGTTTCTTCAACGGTTAACATTGGAAACAGTAAATCATCTTGCATTACGTAAGCCGAGATGATTTTGAGAAGCTTAGACTCCAAAACCTGGCCGTTTAGTGTCACCGTTCCTTTCAAGCTTCCTTTTGCAATACGATCGGCAAGAGCGTCGATCAACGTGGACTTGCCGGAGCCGCTGGCTCCGAGAACGGCCATAATTTCGCCTTCTCTGGCTTCGCCGGATATGCTATTTAACAGTACTTTGGTGTTAGGTAATTTGTCTTGGGCGGTATCTGGCGGTGATAATAGTAACTTATTTGGCCGGAAAAATGAGGGGAGTGTGAATTTTTGGGGAACTTTGACGCTGTAAGTGAGGTTGTTGAAGGAGAGGACAAAAGGGGATGATGAATTGGGAAAATTGGAAACGGCGTCATTGAGGTGGAGAACTTGGTGGGCGGGAGATTGTTGCTTTAAGAGGTCGCGGAGGGTGGGGGAGAGGTGGTGTTTGGGCTTCCGGGAGGGTTGTTGGAGCTCCATTGTTCGTCTTGGGCCTAAAAAAGGTATGTCAGTACTTTCAGCAGACATTCTATTGTTATTGTTATTGTCTGGGAATGTTATTATGCTGTAGTGGGACACTCGCATATCCCATCCCATCCCATCCCATCCCATCTATATAATAGCTGCAGAGGCCAAGAATTAATGATGGAGGACTTTCCCTCGTGTTCCAAAATTAATTATAAATTTTAAAAATTATTACTTTTTGTAATAGATAAATATTTTTCAAATATATGCCTCACATTTTATTAAAATATTCAATATTCTTGTTAAAACATAAAGAATATATCTTCAAGTATTTAAATTTTTTGTACGTCTACCAAAATATGTCTAAAAGTATATAAATTTATACTAAATATGTTAGTTAAAAGTAATAATACATAATCGACCCAACACTAGTTGAAAATGGCTTTTCATGTTCCAAATGTTAGCATGGAAACTTATTTCATTCTCTCTATAATTTTATCTTTTTAATATGTCTTTTTGAGAAGGAAATGAATAATTAATTAATGGCATATTAGGTGCTTTGTCATATAAAATTTAAAATACTTTTAATTTTGAAATTAATGGACTAAAAATATATTTCAGCTCCAACTTTGAAATGGATGGAGTTTTCTAATGTATTACAAAAATATAAACATTGGAATATTGTTGGCGATGTATGATGGAGATTCGTCTATAAACAAAATTTATTATCTTAGAAAAATACTATATTCAAGGGAAAGAGTTAACAAAAATGAATGGAATTAATTCCATTTAATTTGTAGGCGAAAATATTACTACTAGTCTCATAGTCATAGTTAGTTAAAAAGATCAATATAAAGATAAGCGGGAGTTGACACGAGTACGAATACTTGAGAGCAACGTACCAATCCAATTTTTGTTTCAAGGTTTATATATACCCTCCCTCCCTCCCTCCCTCCCTCCCTCCCTCCCTCTCATTCCTAATTATATTCGACTATTTGAAGTTAATTTTTAATATTTTTTAATTTAAAGGTAAAACGATTTTAAATAAGTTTAGGTAATACAATTATGAGTATTATAAATTAACTATCTAATAAAAATAAATAGTAATCACAATGTTTATGATTTTAAAAAGTTGAAGGAATTACAAATATGTTAAACTTCCTTTAAAATATTAAAATTGATCTTATGTTTTAAAATGGGAATAGTAATTATTTTCTCATAATCATTTTGCTTTTCTTTTTAAATCTAATAATAATAATAATACTACGTAGTGCAATAAGTCAAAATATAGTTTCGTGTGGTGATCAAAAAATAATACGGGTTTGAGTTATATATAGGATCATATATATCATATGTATGGGTGAGTAGGTGAGAAATTGTACAGCCACCCACCAGCTAGAGCTAGCTTTCTAGTAGTACGAGACGATACGAAATATGGATTGAATTGGATCAAGATTAGATATTTGTTTGTACTTAGAATTGGATCAAGATTGGATATTTGTTTGTACTTATTTAGGGGTGTTTGATAAAAATTAAATGAATTTGAATTTGAATAAATTGTCTGAAATATCTGAATGACAAAACTTTATTATTTTATTCTCCTGAAAAAAATTCAAAATTGTTGTAAATTTATTTAATATTATTTAATGTAATAACTAATATTTATTTATTTATTTTACTTCATTCAGCCGCTCATTCAGCCATTCAATTAAAAAAATCTGACTTGGCCATTCAGTTCGTCCATCTTATCGATTCAGTCATTCAGACAAAAATAAATGCACTCACCGATTCAGTCATTCAGATTCAGCTCCATTCAACTCTAAATAAACACCCCTTAATACCAAGTCCAAGAGTCTTCGCCCGCTCATCGACTAGGACTAAACTACCCCTTCAATCAGTTGTCTGTGCAATTGTATGTGTCTCAGATTACGACATAACAAAATTCTCTCTCTTTTCTTTTCAATAATTCTATTTTCATTTTCTCTATCCTCCTTTCTCTTCAATCACTTTTTTTTTTATTCAATTTAAGTATTATGAATCTGAACTGTCTTTGTACTTTTTTCGTCCAAATTAATTAGAATAAATCTGAACAGTTCTTATACTTTTCTGACCAAATTTAAAATAAGTTATATTTTATTATATAAATTTAAAATGTGTCAACCCTCGCGTTCATACTCAGAAACGACCCCGTGTTTAATGAATTATATGTAAACTCAGTTTGTTTTAATTACTTGCTATTCATTTATTATGTAAATAATTAAGTGAAAGCACCACACAACCTTCCCACGTACTACTATTGCATTTATTATTCCATTTTTGGTCACTCATTTTAGTCAGCGTAACACTATTACAAAATTAGATTGACAATAAAATAAGAACAAAAAAAACACATGTTTTTATATATTTAAGTGAAATTAATTAGTGAAGTCTTAATCTAATAATTAAATTAAAATTGATTTCTCCAAAATTGATTTTGGGACTTGTTTTTCTCTTTATATTGAATCTTGTTCGTATTTTCTCTTTTCAAAGAATTTATCAATATTATAATTGACAAATAATTGATGTTGATTACGTAATTTATTTGTATTAATACTTGTCTAAAGTTAGGGCGTTCAATAAATGTGAAATTAAAATTGAGGAATATAATAATTAACAAAAAGTGTCGTGTGTTGGATGGCAAATACTATTATTCTAAAATCTAAACTACTACTACTAATCTCCTTTTCAAAAGGTGGCCACTGCTTTCATCTCTAATCCACACGCATTCATTTATTCACGAAACCTAGCCCAACAGTATGACTTAATTTCAATTGATGGCATGAGCATATATATAATTTTTGGTCAGACAAATATCTCAATTAATTTTCGATTCGGTTAGCATAAAATTTATTTTTTTAATAAATTAATCAATTGATCAATAGAATATTGACACGCATAGAGTCTGACCTATTGTTTATTGGTCAATTAATCAACTTCTCTGAAAATAAACTTCATACTAACCACCTCTATTAATTTCTTGTTAATTGGTTAGTCTAGGGTATGTCTCTATGCTTACTGTTACAGTTGGTATGTGGGTGTTCATCTACTGTGGACTACTAAGTTATAACATTTATTCAGTCAAAAATATATTTTAAAAAATTTTCAAATATCAGCTTCTTATATATATATATATATATATATATATATATATATATATAGGAAGTATCAAGAGCATTTCCCTTATTTAGCACTCTTCTTTAAATAACACTTTTTTATTAAAACTACGTCGTTTTAGAAATTTTTTTAAAAAAATAAATGGGGCTGCGAGAGGCATTTTTATAAATAAAAGAAAAACAAGTTGGATCACTATCTTTTAAAAATCTCCAAAATGACGTAATTTTAATAAAGAAATGCTATTTAAAAAGGAATACTAGATAAAGAGAATGTTCTTGATCCTTGTTCTATATATATATATATATATATATATATATATATATATATATTGTGACGCCCCCAAAATTAGGTATACATCACCCATCTTGGGTCGTCAGATACATAGTACAGAATACAAATACAACTTAATAATACAACTGTCGTGTACAATACGACAAAACATAAACTGTGAGTTTGAATACAAATATTATCTTCTAGAGAGTATTCATACTCAAAAGGAGTCCTCATTACATTTATTAACACACCATTACATAGAATAGTGAGGACTACTAACTAATACTATTCTTCGGACCATCACTCCGTTCCCCGACTTGCCCCAGCTATGTTCTCATTTCCTGAAGAGAACAGTGAAAGAAAGGGTGAGCTCAACTAGCCCAGTAAGAAATATTATGACTAAGATAATGCAGAATAAATTATCATTAGCCTTCAACAATGTTAAACTGATAAAATATAATAGACATCAAGTTTAACTGTAGCGGAACAAGCAATCCATTAAAAGAGTCAAGTAGAAAATAAACTCTACTATCTTTTATGATTTAAAAAGTTTTTCAACACTGTGATCGCTGGGACTCAGCTTAATAAAATAATCCACATCATCGAATCACCCCTGCACTACGGCCAAGGATATTCGTATATTCATTAATGGTCATGATCATGCCAACAACTGTCCATCAATGCACTACGGGCCAATGAGGACTTTTACCACATCATTTGTAACATTACGGTCATGATTATACCGAATAATCCCTGGTCATAATCATACCAAGTCCATCTATGCACTACATGCCACAGATGACTTTCAACATTTTATAAACATGAGGATGATGACAATGATATAAGAATTCAATAAAACAAGTTCAAGAATTAATTTATCCAGGAATTAACAACGTCCAAATTGTCAACATGATACTGCATTGTGGAGTAAAATTCAAGAATGCTTAGAAGAATATTTTCTTGAAAAGATACTGGATGAAACGCAACTATCAAGGATATTCCACAAATTTCATGGAGTATAGAAGTCAAAACTTAACCAACTGAGTACAATAAAGAATGGAATAACAAAAGAAATCACCATGCATGCGATAGACCGCACAGACAGGTTATTCCAATAGAATAATAAATAATGGAACCAGGTCCGGCGTAAACGCACAGACAGGATATTCCGACAGAATAATAAATAATGGAACCAGGTCCGGTGTAAAACACACAGACAGGATATTCCAACAGAATAATAATAAAACGGAACCAGGTCCGGTGTAAAACACACAGACAGGATGTTCCAACAGAATAATAAACGGAACCAGGTCCGGTGTAAAACACACAGACAGGATGTTCCAACAGAATAATAGAAGAATGTCACCAAGTATAGGGTAGACCGCGTATACTGGTTATTCCAACAGAATAATAACAAATGGAATAACAGAAGTTCTCTTCATGAATATAAAAGAAATAATATTCCCTACCTTAAAAGAACTGGATATTGGAAAAGTGATGTAGCAGAATACTTTTATTCTCTCTCTCTTATTCTCTCTATACTTTCTCTCTCTATAGCTTGAATGAATTCGTGAAAAATAATGAAGCCCTAGGCCTCTATTTATAGAAAAACTGAGGGTGGCTCTTGGTCTTAACGAAGGGTCAAATGACTCTTGGTCTTAACGAAGGGTCAAATGACTCTTGGTAATATTGAAGAGACAACTACTATTGACGAAAGTAATTACTATTGACCAAGGTAAATACTATTGACGAAGGTAATTACTATTGACCAAGGTAAATACTATTGACGAAGGTAATTACTATTGACCAAGGTAAATACTATTGACGAAGGTAATTACTATTGACCAAGGTAAATACTATTGACGACGGTAATTACTATTGACGACGGTAATTACTATTGACGAAGAGACTCTTAGATGATGACATATGGCCCCCCATAAAATAACCAAACTTACCACAACGTCTCAATTATTGATTTAATAATATAACATATTATACAGATGATACTATGACAATAATTTAAGAGATATGATGCAGCAATTACTGTAGCAATAATTGAGTATAGCTGAGTGACTTCTCACGTAAGCATCAATAATCAATACCGTGTGCTACTATGCAACCACGCGTATTACTGTACTTTTACTACCGAGTAGTTCAACAGTTTTAACGGTTTTAACGGTAACACCTCAGCCGTTATTTTTATAGAAAGATAATTCTGTCGTTTTCTCAATCCGACAATAATTCCGTTGTGGGGTCCACCAATGATTGTGCCGTCGTACGAATATTTCCCGACAAAAAGAATATTCTCCGACCAAACGAATATTTTATAACAACTTGCTTACTTTGCAAAATTTATAAATATTACCCACAACTATAACATTATATCAAATTAACTCCATAATATTCAAAAATGATATTTATAGAAAATTCATCTTTATTTATAAAAATTGGGGTCTTACAACCTCCCCTTCTTATGAAATTTCGCCCTCGAAATTAGGGTACGTACCTGGTATGTCGAAGAGGTAAGGATACCTTGATTTCATTTCTGATTCTAACTCCCAAGTCATTTCCTCAACATCGTGGTTTCTCCACAAAACTTTGACTTGAGGTATAACCTTGGAGCGTAGAATATGTTCCTTCTTATCCAAGATTTGAACAGGAACTTCTTCATACGTCAAATCCTCCGCTATTTCGTCCGGTTCTAACTCAATAATGTGGTTCGGGTCTTCCACATATTTGCGTAACATGGATATGTGGAAAACGTTATGAACACGAGACATACTTGGCGGTAAAGCGAGTCTATAAGCCACAGTTCCTACTCGATCGAGGATTAAAAATGGACCGATGAATCGAGGATTTAGCTTTCCTCTCTTTCCAAATCTCGTAACTCCTTTCCATGGAGCAACACGTAAGAACACATGATCTCCTACATCAAATTCCACGTCCTTTCGATGAAGATCAGCATAACTCTTTTGTCGATCTTGTGAGGTTTTTATACGTTGTCGGATCGTTTGAATCTTTTCTGTAGTCATACGTACCAACTCCGGTCCCAACAACGTTGCTTCGCCCACCTCATCCCAGCATACTGGAGAACGACATTTTCTTCCATACAATGCTTCGAATGGAGCCATGCCAATACTTGCTTGATAACTGTTGTTGTAGGAAAACTCCACCAATGGTAAGAACTTGTCCCAACTTCCCTTGAAGTCAAAGACACAGAGTCTTAATAGATCTTCAAGAGTTTGAATAGTCCTCTCTGATTGTCCGTCCGTCTGAGGATGATATGCTGAACTAAATCGTAACTCCGTGCCCATAGCTTTTTGTAAACTAACCCAAAATCGTGAAGTGAATCTTGGGTCTCGATCAGAAATTATGGATACTGGCATACCATGCAGTCTTACAATCTCGTTTATGTACATACGAGCAAGACGTTCAAGTGTATAAGTTTCTCGTATCGGTAAGAAATGAGCAGACTTGGTCAATCTATCAACAATGACCCAAATCGCATCAATACCTTGAGAAACCCTAGGAAGACCGGTAACGAAATCCATGGTAATGTGCTCCCACTTCCATTCTGGAATTTCAAGTGGTTGCAATGGACCTTTTGGTACTTGATGCTCCGCTTTGACTCGTTGACAAGTTAGACACCTTGAGATAAACAACGCTATCTCTCTCTTCATATTGCTCCACCAAAATGTATGACGAAGATCATGATACATTTTGGTACTTCCAGGATGGATTGCAAACGGTGTGTTGTGCGCCTCCATCATGATTTCATACTTTAAATCAGGGTTGTTAGGAACACAAAGTCTGGAGTTGACTCGAAGTATTCCTTCTTCATCGATTCTTGCTTCCGGCATAACACCTTCTTGCACTTTCTTCCTCATACGCATCAGCTCCAGGTCTGTAGCTTGAGCAGCTTTAACTTTATCGATTAAAGTCGGTTCTACTCGTATATTCGCCATCATCACATGGGTCCCTGGAGTCTTCAACTCTATCTCCATCCTTTGCAAGTCACACAAAATGGGCCTTTGCGTTGTTAATATTGCACTTGTACCCGCATATGATCTTCTACTCAATGCGTCAGCTACCACGTTCGCTTTTCCAGGATGGTATTGAATGGTATGATCATAATCTTTCAACAGTTCAAGCCAACGTCGTTGTCGCATGTTGAGTTCCTTTTGAGTGAAGAAATATTTGAGGCTTTTATGATCCGTAAAGATCTCCACTTTCTCCCCATACAAGTAATGCCTCCAAATTTTAAGTGCAAAGACAACAGCTGCCAACTCTAGATCATGAGTAGGATAATTCCTCTCATATTCCTTGAGTTGTCTTGATGCATAGGCTATGACTTTTCCATGTTGCATGAGAACGCATCCCAACCCTTTGCTCGAAGCATCACTGTAGATGACAAATCCCTCCGAGCCAGATGGTATTGTTAGAACAGGTGCTGAAATGAGTCTCCTCTTGAGTTCTTGAAAACTCTGCTCACATTCTTCGCTCCAACCAAACTTTGTATCTTTCCGAGTCAGCTGAGTTAATGGAGTAGCGATTCGAGAAAATCCTTCCACGAATCTCCGATAATAACCAGCTAAACCAAGAAAGCTACGTACCTCGGTCACTGATTTAGGTTGCTCCCAGCTTTGAATAGCTTCAATCTTTGCCGGGTCAACCGATATTCCACGACTTGATACTACGTGCCCAAGGAATGCTACCTCCTCCAGCCAGAACTCGCATTTCTTCAACTTGGCATAAAGCTTGTATTCACGAAGCTTTTGGAGTACCAGCCTCAAGTGTTGCTCATGATCTTCACGGCTTTTGGAATAAATAAGGATGTCATCAATAAAGACGACCACAAAGTGATCCAAATATTCCTTGAATACCCGGTTCATCATATCCATGAAGGCAGCAGGAGCATTAGTCAATCCAAAGGACATGACTAGGAATTCATAATGCCCGTACCGAGTTCTAAAAGCCGTCTTTGGAATATCCTCAGTTCTAACCTTCAGCTGATGATATCCAGAACGAAGATCGATCTTTGAAAAGAATTGTGCTCCTTGCAACTGGTCAAACAGGTCATCAATACGTGGCAATGGGTACCTATTTTTGATGGTGACATGATTCAACTCCCGATAATCAATACAAAGTCGCATACTTCCATCTTTCTTCTTCACGAATAGAACAGGAGCTCCCCAAGGAGAAGTACTAGGACGAATAAAGCCAATGTCTAACAATTCCTGCAGTTGGATCTTTAACTCCTGAAGTTCAATAGGAGCCATTCGATATGGGGCTTTGGAAATGGGTTTTGTACCGGGTTCAAGATCGATACAAAATTCAATTTCACGCTCTGGGGGTAGGCCAGGAAGTTCTTCAGGGAATACGTCAGGGAATTTATTAACAATAGAAATATCATTCAAAACTGACGTATTTTTGTTTAGATCTGTGACATGAGCTAAGAAAGCTTGACATCCGTTTTTCAATAAACGAATAGTTTTATGGCTTGAGATGACAGCGATTGATTTTAATGGTTTGGTTGCTTGAATTCGCATAATAGGTCGATTAGGAATATGAAAGCTAACAACCTTACGAAAACAATCAATTTTTGCATAATGAGTAGTTAACCAATCAATCCCTAGAATCACGTCAAATGCAAGTATTTTTAATGAAATCAGATCGATAGGTAATGTGTGGGTACCAACTTGAACCAAACAAGACTTATAAACAGTGGAGGTAATGAAGGTTTCTCCCAACGGAGTTTCCACAGATAAGTCAAAGTCTAATTTCTCCGGAATCAAATTTAATCGATGAGCGCAAGTAGGAGAAATAAAAGAATGGGTTGAACCGGTATCAAATAAAGTATAAACTTCTTTAGAGTTTATAATAAGCTTACCCGTGATGACCTCATTCGGGTTCCTTGCTCTCTGGGAGTTCACAACAAACGCTCTCCCTTGCACAACCGGTTTTGACTTTTCTGGGACGGCTTTTGGTGCCTCCATCCTAGCTGAATTTGTCTTCGGTAAACGACAAAATCGGGCTAAATGACCTTCTCTTCCACAATTATAACATGCTTTGGACGGCATCGCGCAGTTTGGACTGATGTGCCCCTCCCCTCCGCATTTGAAACATATGATAGGTGGTCGTTCTCCTTCCTTAACGACAGGTGCTGGTGCTGACGTCTTTCCATCATTGTTGAATCTCCTCTTCTTGAAATGTCCATTCTTATTGTTTTGGCCCTGATTACCACCGAAGTGGTTACCATTTCTGGCCTGTTGATTCCCTCCACGCTTGTTGTCACCGCTTCGATGACTGCTCTCACTGGTATTATCATTTTGCCGGCTGCTCTCTTTTGGTTGCGTTGTCTCGTTATCGCGCTCCACCAACTGAGCCCTATTTACAACATCTGAATACAAACACAGTTTATGAGAAACAAGATGTTGACGTATCTCCGGCTTCAAACCTCTTAAAAACATCCGCGTCATTCTTTCTTCATTATCCACCAGGTGGGACGCAAACCGGGATAACTCCGCAAATTTTGCCTCGTACTGCGACACGGTCATATTATTCTGCTCCAATTTGATGAACTCCACCTCCTTCATGTGACGAATACTCTCGGGAAAGTATTTGTCGTTAAACAGCTCTTGGAACTTCTCCCAGGACATCTTCAGTGCGGCAGGTTGAGTACGCTTTATCGATTCCCACCAGTAATCTGCCTCTCCTCGCAACATAAAGGCGGCAAAGGGAACCTTTTGCTCCTCGGAGCAACCCAAGACATCAAATATCTTGGTGATCTGCTTTATCCATGTTTCAGCTACAAGTGGTTTGGGTTCTCCCTTAAACTCCGGTGGTCCCAGCTCCTTAAACTGTTTAGCGGTGACCGCCAGAGAGTTTCCAGTATTTCCACCTACGTTGTGGACAGGAGCCGCTTTCACCTGTTGTTGCATGAATTGCATAAAGCCTCTGAACATTTGATCATTCATCATTTGGTCAGTGTTGTTGTTTGCATGAGGATTGACACCTTCCTGATGCACATTATCCTGATTATTGATATGTGGTGAATCAACAGTCGTCTGTGCTCCATTGCTATTCTCAACATTCTCAGATGCCATTTTCAGATACTGCCACAAAATAAAAATTAATTGATATGTCATATATTATCCTTATATTATGACCGACCAATTAAATACCATGCAAATAAACTTAGGTATGTCATACTAGCGAAGGAATTCCCCGTCTCTCCCCTCCTAGTTCTATTCTCACATCTTAGCCAGGGATCATATCCCTAAGCTCTGATACCAACTGTGACGCCCCCAAAATTAGGTATACATCACCCATCTTGGGTCGTCAGATACATAGTACAGAATACAAATACAACTTAATAATACAACTGTCGTGTACAATACGACAAAACATAAACTGTGAGTTTGAATACAAATATTATCTTCTAGAGAGTATTCATACTCAAAAGGAGTCCTCATTACATTTATTAACACACCATTACATAGAATAGTGAGGACTACTAACTAATACTATCATTCGGACCATCACTCCGTTCCCCGACTTGCCCCAGCTACGTTCTCATTTCCTGAAGAGAACAGTGAAAGAAAGGGTGAGCTCAACTAGCCCAGTAAGAAATATTATGACTAAGATAATGCAGAATAAATTATCATTAGCCTTCAACAATGTTAAACTGATAAAATATAATAGACATCAAGTTTAACTGTAGCGGAACAAGCAATCCATTAAAAGAGTCAAGTAGAAAATAAACTCTACTATCTTTTATGATTTAAAAAGTTTTTCAACACTGTGATCGCTGAGACTCAGCTTAATAAAATAATCCACATCATCGAATCACCCCTGCACTACGGCCAAGGATATTCGTATATTCATTAATGGTCATGATCATGCCAACAACTGTCCATCAATGCACTACGGGCCAATGAGGACTTTTACCACATCATTTGTAACATTACGGTCATGATTATACCGAATAATCCCTGGTCATAATCATACCAAGTCCATCTATGCACTACATGCCACAGATGACTTTCAACATTTTATAAACATGAGGATGATGACAATGATATAAGAATTCAATAAAACAAGTTCAAGAATTAATTTATCCAGGAATTAACAACGTCCAAATTGTCAACATGATACTGCATTGTGGAGTAAAATTCAAGAATGCTTAGAAGAATATTTTCTTGAAAAGATACTGGATGAAACGCAACTATCAAGGATATTCCACAAATTTCATGGAGTATAGAAGTCAAAACTTAACCAACTGAGTACAATAAAGAATGGAATAACAAAAGAAATCACCATGCATGCGATAGACCGCACAGACAGGTTATTCCAATAGAATAATAAATAATGGAACCAGGTCCGGCGTAAACGCACAGACAGGATATTCCGACAGAATAATAAATAATGGAACCAGGTCCGGTGTAAAACACACAGACAGGATATTCCAACAGAATAATAATAAAACGGAACCAGGTCCGGTGTAAAACACACAGACAGGATGTTCCAACAGAATAATAAACGGAACCAGGTCCGGTGTAAAACACACAGACAGGATGTTCCAACAGAATAATAGAAGAATGTCACCAAGTATAGGGTAGACCGCGTATACTGGTTATTCCAACAGAATAATAACAAATGGAATAACAGAAGTTCTCTTCATGAATATAAAAGAAATAATATTTCCTACCTTAAAAGAACTGGATATTAGAAAAGTGATGTAGCAAAATACTTTTATTCTCTCTCTCTTATTCTCTCTATACTTTCTCTCTCTATAGCTTGAATGAATTCGTGAAAAATAATGAAGCCCTAGGCCTCTATTTATAGAAAAACTGAGGGTGGCTCTTGGTCTTAACGAAGGGTCAAATGACTCTTGGTCTTAACGAAGGGTCAAATGACTCTTGGTAATATTGAAGAGACAACTACTATTGACGAAAGTAATTACTATTGACCAAGGTAAATACTATTGACGAAGGTAATTACTATTGACCAAGGTAAATACTATTGACGAAGGTAATTACTATTGACCAAGGTAAATACTATTGACGACGGTTGAAACGACCCCAAAATAGGTCCATTCCACCCAACCCATTCTGAGTCGTCAAATACATGGTACAGAAAACAACTACAACTTTATTACAACAATTGTCGTGCAAAATACAACAACACATATGCTGTGAGTTTGGATACAAATATATACCAAATGTGACTCATGTTCCAACCGTGGACATCACCTCATAATAACACCTTACATAAAGGTATAGTCAAAAACTGTTTTAGAAATTAGAATCTTTGGGAAATGCTCAAGGAAACCTTCGTACATGGGAGGCCACGCGTCTAGGTTATGATAGATATCATATGGCCACAGAATTATCCTTGGTTGACCCAATAGACCCCAAAGAAAAACGAAAAGATTACTATCATATTCTTCCCAATGGTGAGTCTTCTCCTGACTTATCATTATCTCCACTGTCTCAAATTGAGAATTATACTTCAAACAAACACCAAGATTATATAGGTAGTGCCCATAGATATACTCAGCAAGTGGATGAGCACAACCCTGTCCTACGATGACACGAGGTTGTATGTCATTAGACATCTTGTATGATAGTGACAAAACACCCTTCCAACGTTGGGTTCGCCTCACCCTATTTTCTTCACCAAATATAACTACTAAATGATGACCACCGTTCTATTCCCTTGTTACCCCCGCTCGACCCAGCTACACTCTTATTACCTGAAAGGAATTGTGAAGCAAAAGGGTGAGCACAACTAGCTCAGTAAAGAATATCATGACTAAAGATAATTCAATTATCAATAGCCTTCATCAACAATAAATCAGAGATTTAGAACATATGGTAAATGATAAAAATTTCAACCATAGTTGCAGCGGAACGAGCAATCCATTAGAAGAGTCAAATAGACTATAAAGTCTATTATCTTCTCCATGTTAAAAATCCACCAACAATATTTTATCCATGTAACATCACTCAACAGTTCCTTTCCACAATCATATGAATAACTCATAATCATAATTGTGACTATAAATTTTTCTTTGCACCCAGGACGAAGAATATTTTCATCACCTGTCTTTACCTGAAACATCAAAGATCATGGTTATACCAAATCACAGTTCCTGTTTATAATCATACTAACAAATCCATCTTTGCACTACGGGCCAAAGATATTCATCAACAAACCATCTTTGCACTATGGGCCAAAGATATTCAACAACAGTTCATCTTTGCACTACAGGCCAAAGATATTCATCAACAGGCCATCTTTGCACTACATGCCAAAGATATTCATCAACAATTCATATTTGCACTACAGGCCAAATATATTCATATCTCAAAGAAATATATAATCATTTCAGAATTTATATAAACAATAATTATAACCATGTTGATCAATTCACCTTTGCACTTAAGCTTAAGATATTCAATTATAAATTCAATGGTCATGATCATACCAGTCACAATTCAACTTTGCACTACAGGCCAAAGAGAACCCTAGTCATGATCATACCAATAATCTATCCATCTTTACACTCCAGTGAAAGAGAATTTCAACATCAGGGTTATAAAAATGTTATATATGATGATAAAAATAATATGATCAACATATAGTTTTAATCTCAAGAGTAATATTCGTAACTCATGAATAGTAAATCGTGAATAGTAACTCATGAATAGTAACTCCGACACAAAAGATAAAAATTCCACAATAAAATCCATATCAATATTTTGGTATAATGATATTGAAAGAATAATATTTCTTAAGCTTATAAACAATTTATTTAAATTGTTTACACTTACTAAATAATGCATTTAATCATTCAAAAATACCAAACTCATAAGATTTCATTACCAATAACCAAAACCCTCATCAAAAATCTGCATATACCTCATATAGGATTCTCAAGCTATAAAATCCTATTTTCCAATTTTCTTACTTCACATAACATATTTAATTCATTTACTCATAACTAGTACATTTTCATGAAAAATACCAAATCAGTTCCAAAAATATTTCTTTTCTGAAATTTAGCATAATATAGTCTCATAGTGAACATATATTTTTCTCAGAATTTTTAAAAGTCATTTACTATTTTTCATATGGCCAAAACAGCCGAATATTTAGACATTTATCAAAAATTGTACTTTTGTCCAAAAATTCTGAAATTTACAGAGTATACTTCTATCATATACATGTACTCCCAATAAAAATTTCATCAATTTTGGAGTTAACCACAAGGAATTATAAGTTGTTACTTTTAAAATAGTCTTTTCCCGTAAAATTCATAACTCTTAATCTATACATCCAAAAATCACCATTTTTGGACACAATCAATAAAACTCATCAAAATATCATTTTAAATTTTTCCAGAATTTTTGAAGATCAGAAAAATTACGAAACTGAAAATCATAACAACCCTTAAAATCCCTTACTATCCCTTACAATCCCTTACTATCCCTTACCTCAAAAGTGCAGTATTTCTGACTGGAATGCAAAGCCGAAGAAAACTTGCACTGAATAGCAACTCTCAAAGTATCTAAATACTCACAAAATATGCTTCATAATATAGAGAGAGAAAGCTTATATTTTTGGTGTGATTTTTAATTCTAACTTAGCCCTCTATTTATAGGAAAATTTTGGTAGGTTTGACCTGCAACCTGATGGCTTTACCTGCTACTATTCCCACCCACCACATTTGAAATATAATTCAGCACATTTCTTCACCAACCACAAGTGGGTCCCACCAATTCTAGAATTTTCCACCAAAATGATAAACTCCAAAAATTCAACAATTTCTGAACCAGTCATCTCGTAAAATTCATAACAAATCATACGTTCATTTTTAACGGTTCAAAATTTATGGACATATACTCAACTTATATATGTATAACATATCCAAAAATTACCACGATCCAACGGTCGGATTAAAAATTATAACCCCCGCAAAATATCTCAAAAACCCTGATTTTTAATACCTCCATTCCGACAAAAATACGGATAAAAATCTCAACATTAACTCCTTCATTTTTTAACCACAAAAATATATCCCTCATTTATATCCACATAAAATAAATATTTTCTTATCATATGAATCAATAATTAATTATTCACAAATAATATTACAGAATCACATTTATGACAACCAGGCCGTTCCCAGGAAAGAGGGGCTTTCCAATAAGGATTTCTCCTTACTAGCGCGCAATTAGATGACCAAACCTCTCCTTAGACAGAACTTTCTAGACATTGCCAATAATGCTATCTAATAATACTATTCAAATAATGTAACGACCCCAAAATAGGTTCATTCCATCCAACCTATTCTGAGTCGCCAAATACATGGTACAGAAAACAACTACAACTTTATTACAACAATTGTCGTGCAAAATACAACAACACATATGCTGTGAGTTTGGATACAAATATATACCAAATGTGACTCATGTTCCAACCGTGGACATCACCTCACAATAACACCTTACATAAAGGTATAGTCAAAAATTGTTTTAGAAATTAGAATCTTTGGGAAGAGCTCAAGGAAACCTTCGTACATGGGAGGCCACGCGTCTAGGTTATGATAGATATCATATGGCCACAGAATTATCCTTGGTTACCCAATAGACCCCAAAGAAAAACGAGAAGATTACTATCATATTCTTCCCAATGGTGAGTCTTCTCTTGACTTATCATTATCTCCACTGTCTCTAATTGAGAATTATACTTCAAACAAACACCAAGATTATATAGGTAGTGCCCATAGATATACTCAGCAAGTGGATGAGCACAACCCTGTCTTATGATGACACGAGGTTGTATGTCATTAGACATCTTGTATGATAGTGACAAAACACCCTTCCAACGTTGGGTTCGCCTCACCCTATTTTCTTCACCAAATATAACTACTAAATGATGACCACCGTTCTATTCCCTTGTTACCCCCGCTCGATCCAGCTACACTCTTATTACCTGAAAGGAATTGTGAAGCAAAAGGGTGAGCACAACTAGCTCAGTAAAGAATATCATGACTAAAGATAATTCAATTATCAATAGCCTTCATCAATAATAAATCAGAGATTTAGAACATATGGTAAATGATAAAAATTTCAACCATAGTTGCAGCGGAACGAGCAATCCATTAGAAGAGTCAAATAGACTATAAAGTCTATTATCTTCTCCATGTTAAAAATTCACCAACAATGTTTTATCCATGTAACATCACACAACAGTTCCTTTCCACAATCATATGAATAACTCATAATCATAATTGTGACTATAAATTTTTCTTCGCACCCAGGACGAAGAATATTTTCATCACCTGTCTTTACCTGAAACATCAAAGATCATGGTTATACCAAATCACAATTTCTGTTTATAATCATACTAACAAATCCATCTTTGCACTACGGGCCAAAGATATTCATTAACAAACCATCTTTGCACTACGGGCCAAAGATATTCATCAACAAACCATCTTTGCACTACGGGCCAAAGATATTCAACAACAGTTCATCTTTGCACTACAGGCCAAAGATATTCATCAACAGGCCATCTTTGCACTACATGCCAAAGATATTCATCAACAATTTATATTTGCACTACAGGCCAAATATATTCATATCTCAAAGAAATATATAATCATTTCAGAATTTATATAAACAATAATTATAACCATGTTGATCAATTCACCTTTGCACTTAAGCTTAAGATATTCAATTATAAATTCAATGGTCATGATCATACCAGTCACAATTCAACTTTGCACTACAGGCCAAAGAGAACCCTAGTCATGATCATACCAATAATCTACCCATCTTTACACTCCAGTGAAAGAGAATTTCAACATCAGGGTTATAAAAATATTATATATGATGATAAAAATAATATGATCAACATATAGTTTTAATCTCAAGAGTAATATTCGTAACTCATGAATAGTAAATCGTGAATAGTAACTCATGAATAGTAACTCGACATGAAAAAGTAGAAATTCCACAATAATATACATACCAATATTTCGGTATAATGATATTGAAAGAATAATATTTCTTAAGCTTATAAACAATTTATTTAAATTGTTTACACTTTACTAAATAATGCATTTAATCATCTAAAATACCAAACTCATAAAATTTTATCACCAATAATCAAAACCCTCATCAAAAATCTGCATATACCTCATATAGGATTCTCAAGCCATAAAATCCTATTTTCCAATTTTCTTACTTCACATAACATATTTAATTCATTTACTCATAACTAGACCATTTTCATGAAAAATACCAAATCAGTTCCAAAAATATTTCTTTTCTGGATTTAGCATAATATAGTCCCATATTGAACATATATTTTTCTCAGAATTTTTAAAAGTCATTTACTATTTTTCATATGGCCAAAACCACCGAATATTTAGACATTTATCAAAAATTATACTTTTGTCCAAAAATTCTGAAATTTACAGAGTATACTTCTATCATACACATGTACTCCCAATAAAAATTTCATCAATTTTGGAGTTAACCACAAGGAATTATAAGCGGTTACTTTTAAAATAGTCTTTTCTCATAAAATTCATAACTCTCAATCTATACATCCAAAAATCACCATTTTTGGACACAATCAAGAAAACTCATCAAAATATCATTTCAAATTTTTCCAGAATTTTTGAAGTTCAGAAAAATTACGAAACTGAAAATCATAACAACCCTTAAAATCCCTTACTATCCCTTACAATCCCTTACCTCAAAAGAGCAGTACTTCTGATCGGTATGCAAAGCCGAAGGAAACTTGCACTGAATAACAACTCTCAAAGTATCTAAATACTCACAAAATATGCTTCATAATATAGAGAGAGAAAAAGAGAAAGCTTATGTTTCTGGTGTGATTTTCAATTCTAACTTAGCCCTCTATTTATAGAAAAATTTTGGTAGGTTTGACCTGCAACCTGATGGCTTTACCTGCTACTATTCCCACCCACCACATTTGAAATATAATTCAGCACATTTCTTCACCAACCACAAGTGGGGCCCACCAATTCTAGAATTTTCCACCAAAATGATAAACTCCGAAAATTCAACAATTTCTGAACCAGTCATCTCGTAAAATTCATAATAAATCATACGTTCATTTTTAACGGTTCAAAATTTGTGGACATATACTCAACTTATATATGTATAACATATCCAAAAATTACCACGATCCAACGGTCGGATTAAAAATTATAACCCCCGCAAAATATCTCAAAAACCCTGATTTTTAATACCTCCATTCCGACAAAAATACGGATAAAAACCTCAACATTAACTCCTTCATTTTTAACCACAAAAATATATCCCTCATTTATATCCACATAAAATAAATATTTTCTTATCATATGAATCAATAATTAATTATTCACAAATAATATTACAGAATCACATTTATGACAACCAGGCCGTTCCCAGGAAAGAGGGGGCTTTCCAATAAAGATTTCTCCTTACTAGCACGCAATTAGATGACCAAACCTCTCCTTAGACAGAACTTTCTAGACATTATCAATAATGCTATCTAATAATATTATTCAAATAATATGAATTATTGATCTGATAATAGAAAATACTGTGCAGTGACAATTATTGAACAACAATAATATAAAATATCAACGCAGCAATTATTGAATCAATAAAATAAAATATTGAACAGTAATTACTGTAACAATTATTGAGTAGTGCCTTCTTACGTAAGAATCAATAATTTCAAAAATACTATGCAATACCGTGTGCTACTGTGCAATAACGCGTATTACTGTATTTTAACCACCGGGTATTCCAACAGTGTTAACGGTAACAACTACGCCGTTATTTGTAAAAACTCAAATTTGTCATTTTCTTTACCCGACAGTTATTCGTTATGGGGCCCACAAATAGCTGCGCCGTCGTACGAATATTTCCCGACAGAAAGAATATTCCACGACCAAACGAATATTCCCCGACAACAATGATTATTTTATAACCACTTGCTTATTTTGAAAAAATTTCATATATCACCCTTAACTTTAACTTTTATCAATTTAACCATTTACTGAATAGTAATTATAAAAAAAATTGAATACTTTTATTTCATAAAATTCGGGGTCTTACAATCTCCCCTCCTTATGAAATTTCGTCCCCGAAATTTACGTACCTGGTATTTCAAAGAGTTGAGAATACCTTCCTTTCATTTCAGATTCCATCTTTCCTGTCATCATAATTTCTCCATTGCTCATCTCCTGTATTTCAAATATCATTCTAGAATACAGCTTCAAAACAAGGGTTAATTTAACAAATTAACATATCACATAATATCCCAATATTATGACTGACCAACAAATAAGCTTAGGTAGGACACACTAGCGAAGGATTTACTCATCTCTCCCCTCCTAGTTGTATTCCCCGATCTCCGCCAGAGATCATATCCCTAAGCTCTGATACCACCTGTAACGACCCCAAAATAGGTTCATTCCATCCAACCTATTCTGAGTCGCCAAATACATGGTACAGAAAACAACTACAACTTTATTACAACAATTGTCGTGCAAAATACAACAACACATATGCTGTGAGTTTGGATACAAATATATACCAAATGTGACTCATGTTCCAACCGTGGACATCACCTCACAATAACACCTTACATAAAGGTATAGTCAAAAACTGTTTTAGAAATTAGAATCTTTGGGAAGTGCTCAAGGAAACCTTCGTACATGGGAGGCCACGCGTCTAGGTTATGATAGATATCATATGGCCACAGAATTATCCTTGGTTGACCCAATAGACCCCAAAGAAAAACGAGAAGATTACTATCATATTCTTCCCAATGGTGAGTCTTCTCTTGACTTATCATTATCTCCACTGTCTCTAATTGAGAATTATACTTCAAACAAACACCAAGATTATATAGGTAGTGCCCATAGATATACTCAGCAAGTGGATGAGCACAACCCTGTCTTATGATGACACGAGGTTGTATGTCATTAGACATCTTGTATGATAGTGACAAAACACCCTTCCAACGTTGGGTTCGCCTCACCCTATTTTCTTCACCAAATATAACTACTAAATGATGACCACCGTTCTATTCCCTTGTTACCCCCGCTCGACCCAGCTACACTCTTATTACCTGAAAGGAATTGTGAAGCAAAAGGGTGAGCACAACTAGCTCAGTAAAGAATATCATGACTAAAGATAATTCAATTATCAATAGCCTTCATCAATAATAAATCAGAGATTTAGAACATATGGTAAATGATAAAAATTTCAACCATAGTTGCAGCGGAACGAGCAATCCATTAGAAGAGTCAAATAGACTATAAAGTCTATTATCTTCTCCATGTTAAAAATTCACCAACAATGTTTTATCCATGTAACATCACACAACAGTTCCTTTCCACAATCATATGAATAACTCATAATCATAATTGTGACTATAAATTTTTCTTCGCACCCAGGACGAAGAATATTTTCATCACCTGTCTTTACCTGAAACATCAAAGATCATGGTTATACCAAATCACAATTCCTGTTTATAATCATACTAACAAATCCATCTTTGCACTACGGGCCAAAGATATTCATTAACAAACCATCTTTGCACTACGGGCCAAAGATATTCATCAACAAACCATCTTTGCACTACGGGCCAAAGATATTCAACAACAGTTCATCTTTGCACTACAGGCCAAAGATATTCATCAACAGGCCATCTTTGCACTACATGCCAAAGATATTCATCAACAATTTATATTTGCACTACAGGCCAAATATATTCATATCTCAAAGAAATATATAATCATTTCAGAATTTATATAAACAATAATTATAACCATGTTGATCAATTCACCTTTGCACTTAAGCTTAAGATATTCAATTATAAATTCAATGGTCATGATCATACCAGTCACAATTCAACTTTGCACTACAGGCCAAAGAGAACCCTAGTCATGATCATACCAATAATCTACCCATCTTTACACTCCAGTGAAAGAGAATTTCAACATCAGGGTTATAAAAATGTTATATATGATGATAAAAATAATATGATCAACATATAGTTTTAATCTCAAGAGTAATATTCGTAACTCATGAATAGTAAATCGTGAATAGTAACTCATGAATAGTAACTCGACATGAAAAAGGTAGAAATTCCACAATAATATACATACCAATATTTCGGTATAATGATATTGAAAGAATAATATTTCTTAAGCTTATAAACAATTTATTTAAATTGTTTACACTTTACTAATTAATGCATTTAATCATCATAAAATGCCAAACTCATAAAATTTTATCATCAATAATCAAAACCCTCATCAAAAATCTGCATATACCTCATATAGGATTCTCAAGCCATAAAATCCTATTTTCCAATTTTCTTACTTCACATAACATATTTAATTCATTTACTTATAACTAGACCATTTTCATGAAAAATACCAAATCAGTTCCAAAAATATTTCTTTTCTGGGATTTAGCATAATATAGTCCAATATGAACATATATTTTTCTCAGAATTTTTAAAAGTCATTTACTATTTTTCATATGGCCAAAACCACCGAATATTTAGACATTTATCAAAAATTGTACTTTTGTCCAAAAATTCTGAAATTTACAGAGTATACTTCTATCATATACATGTACTCCCAATAAAAATTTCATCAATTTTGGAGTTAACCACAAGGAATTATAAGCGGTTACTTTTAAAATAGTCTTTTCTCATAAAATTCATAACTCTCAATCTATACATCCAAAAATCACCATTTTTGGACACAATCAAGAAAACTTATCAAAATATCATTTTAAATTTTTCCAGAATTTTTGAAGTTCAGAAAAATTACGAAACTGAAAATCATAACAACCCTTAAAATACCTTACTATCCCTTACAATCCCTTACCTCAAAAGAGCAGTACTTCTGATCGGTATGCAAAGCCGAAGGAAACTTGCACTGAATAACAACTCTCAAAGTATCTAAATACTCACAAAATATGCTTCATAATATAGAGAGAGAAAGAGAGAAAGCTTATGTTTCTGGTGTGATTTTCAATTCTAACTTAGCCCTCTATTTATAGAAAAATTTTGGTAGGTTTGACCTGCAACCTGATGGCTTTACCTGCTACTATTCCCACCCACCACATTTGAAATATAATTCAGCACATTTCTTCACCAACCACAAGTGGGGCCCACCAATTCTAGAATTTTCCATCAAAATGATAAACTCCGAAAATTCAACAATTTCTGAACCAGCCATCTCGTAAAATTCATAATAAATCATACGTTCATTTTTAACGGTTCAAAATTTGTGGACACATACTCAACTTATATATGTATAACATATCCAAAAATTACCACGATCCAACGGTCGGATTAAAAATTATAACCCCCGCAAAATATCTCAAAAACCCTGATTTTTAATACCTCCATTCCGACAAAAATACGGATAAAAACCTCAACATTAACTCCTTCATTTTTAACCACAAAAATATATCCCTCATTTATATCCACATAAAATAAATATTTTCTTATCATATGAATCAATAATTAATTATTCACAAATAATATTACAGAATCACATTTATGACAACCAGGCCGTTCCCAAGAAAGAGGGGGCTTTCCAATAAGGATTTCTCCTTACTGGCGCGCAATTAGATGACCAAACCTCTCCTTAGACAGAACTTTCTAGACATTCAATAATGCTATCTAATAATATTATTTAAATAATATGAATTATTGATCTGATAATAGAAAATACTGTACAGTGACAATTATTGAACAACAATAATATAAAATATCAACGCAGCAATTATTGAATCAATAAAATAAAATATTGAACAGTAATTACTGTAACAATTATTGAGTAGTGCCTTCTTACGTAAGAATCAATAATTTCAAAAATACTATGCAATACCGTGTGCTACTGTGCAATAACGCGTATTACTGTATTTTAACCACCGGGTATTCCAACAGTGTTAACGGTAACAACTACGCCGTTATTTGTAAAAACTCAAATTTGTCATTTTCTTTACCTGACAGTTATTCGTTATGGGGCCCACAAATAGCTGCGCCGTCGTACGAATATTTCCCGACAGAAAGAATATTCCACGACTAAACGAATATTCTCCGACAACAATGATTATTTTATAACCACTTGCGTAGTTTGAAAAAATTTCATATATCACCCTTAATTTTAACTTTTATCAATTTAACCATTTACTGAATAGTAACTATAAAAAAAATTGAATACTTTTATTTCATAAAATTCGGGGTCTTACAATCTCCCCTCCTTATGAAATTTCGTCCTCGAAATTTACGTACCTGGTATTTCAAAGAGTTGAGAATACCTTCCTTTCATTTCAGATTCCATCTTTCCTGTCATCATAATTTCTCCATTGCTCATCTCCTGTATTTCAAATATCATTCTAGAATACAGCTTCAAAACAAGGGTTAATTTAACAAATTAACGTATCACATAATATCCCAATATTATGACTGACCAACAAATAAGCTTAGGTAGGACGCACTAGCGAAGGATTTACTCATCTCTCCCCTCCTAGTTGTATTCCCCGATCTCCGCCAGAGATCATATCCCTAAGCTCTGATACCACCTGTAACGACCCCAAAATAGGTTCATTCCATCCAACCTATTCTGAGTCGCCAAATACATGGTACAGAAAACAACTACAACTTTATTACAACAATTGTCGTGCAAAATACAACAACACATATGCTGTGAGTTTGGATACAAATATATACCAAATGTGACTCATGTTCCAACCGTGGACATCACCTCACAATAACACCTTACATAAAGGTATAGTCAAAAATTGTTTTAGAAATTAGAATCTTTGGGAAGAGCTCAAGGAAACCTTCGTACATGGGAGGCCACGCGTCTAGGTTATGATAGATATCATATGGCCACAGAATTATCCTTGGTTGACCCAATAGACCCCAAAGAAAAACGAGAAGATTACTATCATATTCTTCCCAATGGTGAGTCTTCTCTTGACTTATCATTATCTCCACTGTCTCTAATTGAGAATTATACTTCAAACAAACACCAAGATTATATAGGTAGTGCCCATAGATATACTCAGCAAGTGGATGAGCACAACCCTGTCTTATGATGACACGAGGTTGTATGTCATTAGACATCTTGTATGATAGTGACAAAACACCCTTCCAACGTTGGGTTCGCCTCACCCTATTTTCTTCACCAAATATAACTACTAAATGATGACCACCGTTCTATTCCCTTGTTACCCCCGCTCGATCCAGCTACACTCTTATTACCTGAAAGGAATTGTGAAGCAAAAGGGTGAGCACAACTAGCTCAGTAAAGAATATCATGACTAAAGATAATTCAATTATCAATAGCCTTCATCAATAATAAATCAGAGATTTAGAACATATGGTAAATGATAAAAATTTCAACCATAGTTGCAGCGGAACGAGCAATCCATTAGAAGAGTCAAATAGACTATAAAGTCTATTATCTTCTCCATGTTAAAAATTCACCAACAATGTTTTATCCATGTAGCATCACACAACAGTTCCTTTCCACAATCATATGAATAACTCATAATCATAATTGTGACTATAAATTTTTCTTCGCACCCAGGACGAAGAATATTTTCATCACCTGTCTTTACCTGAAACATCAAAGATCATGGTTATACCAAATCACAATTCCTGTTTATAATCATACTAACAAATCCATCTTTGCACTACGGGCCAAAGATATTCATTAACAAACCATCTTTGCACTACGGGCCAAAGATATTCATCAACAAACCATCTTTGCACTACGGGCCAAAGATATTCAACAACAGTTCATCTTTGCACTACAGGCCAAAGATATTCATCAACAGGCCATCTTTGCACTACATGCCAAAGATATTCATCAACAATTTATATTTGCACTACAGGCCAAATATATTCATATCTCAAAGAAATATATAATCATTTCAGAATTTATATAAACAATAATTATAACCATGTTGATCAATTCACCTTTGCACTTAAGCTTAAGATATTCAATTATAAATTCAATGGTCATGATCATACCAGTCACAATTCAACTTTGCACTACAGGCCAAAGAGAACCCTAGTCATGATCATACCAATAATCTACCCATCTTTACACTCCAGTGAAAGAGAATTTCAACATCAGGGTTATAAAAATATTATATATGATGATAAAAATAATATGATCAACATATAGTTTTAATCTCAAGAGTAATATTCGTAACTCATGAATAGTAAATCGTGAATAGTAACTCATGAATAGTAACTCGACATGAAAAGGTAGAAATTCCACAATAATATACATACCAATATTTCGGTATAATGATATTGAAAGAATAATATTTCTTAAGCTTATAAACAATTTATTTAAATTGTTTACACTTTACTAAATAATGCATTTAATCATTCTAAAATACCAAACTCATAAAATTTTATCACCAATAATCAAAACCCTCATCAAAAATCTGCATATACCTCATATAGGATTCTCAAGCCATAAAATCCTATTTTCCAATTTTCTTACTTCACATAACATATTTAATTCATTTACTTATAACTAGTTCATTTTCATGAAAAATATCAAATCAGTTCCAAAAATATTTCTTTTCTGGGATTTAGCATAATATAGTCCAATATTGAACATACATTTTTCTCAGAATTTTTAAAACTCATTTACTATTTTTCATATGGCCAAAACCACCGAATATTTAGACATTTATCAAAAATTATACTTTTGTCCAAAAATTCTGAAATTTACAGAGTATACTTCTATCATACACATGTACTCCCAATAAAAATTTCATCAATTTTGGAGTTAACCACAAGGAATTATAAGCGGTTACTTTTAAAATAGTCTTTTCTCATAAAATTCATAACTCTCAATCTATACATCCAAAAATCACCATTTTTGGACACAATCAAGAAAACTCATCAAAATATCATTTCAAATTTTTCCAGAATTTTTGAAGTTCAGAAAAATTACGAAACTGAAAATCATAACAACCCTTAAAATCCCTTACTATCACTTACAATCCCTTACCTAAAAGAGCAGTACTTCTGATCGTATGCAAAGCCGAAGGAAACTTGCACTGAATAACAACTCTCAAAGTATCTAAATACTCACAAAATATGCTTCATAATATAGAGAGAGAAAAAGAGAAAGCTTATGTTTCTGGTGTGATTTTCAATTCTAACTTAGCCCTCTATTTATAGAAAAATTTTGGTAGGTTTGACCTACAACCTGATGGCTTTACCTGCTACTATTCCCACCCACCACATTTGAAATATAATTCAGCACATTTCTTCACCAACCACAAGTGGGGCCCACCAATTCTAGAATTTTCCACCAAAATGATAAACTCCGAAAATTCAACAATTTCTGAACCAGTCATCTCGTAAAATTCATAATAAATCATACGTTCATTTTTAACGGTTCAAAATTTGTGGACATATACTCAACTTATATATGTATAACATATCCAAAAATTACCACGATCCAACGGTCGGATTAAAAATTATAACCCCCGCAAAATATCTCAAAAACCCTGATTTTTAATACCTCCATTCCGACAAAAATACGGATAAAAACCTCAACATTATCTCCTTCATTTTTAACCACAAAAATATATCCCTCGTTTATATCCCCATAAAATAAATATTTTCTTATCACATGAATCAATAATTAATTATTCACAAATAATATTACAGAATCACATTTATGACAACCAGGCCGTTCCCAAGAAAGAGGGGGCTTTCTAATAAGGATTTCTCCTTACTAGCGCGCAATTAGATGACCAAACCTCTCCTTAGACAGAACTTTCTAGACATTATCAATAATGCTATCTAATAATATTATTTAAATAATATGAATTATTGATCTGATAATAGAAAATACTGTACAGTGATAATTATTGAACAATAATAATATAAAATATCAACGCAGCAATTATTGAATCAATAAAATAAAATATTGAACAGTAATTACTGTAACAATTATTGAGTAGTGCCTTCTTACGTAAGAATCAATAATTTCAAAAATACTATGCAATACCATGTGCTACTGTGCAATAACGCGTATTACTGTATTTTAACCACCGGGTATTCCAACAGTGTTAACGGTAACAACTACGCCGTTATTTGTAAAAACTCAAATTTGTCATTTTCTTTACCTGACAGTTATTCGTTATGGGGCCCACAAATAGCTGCGCCGTCGTACGAATATTTCCCGACAGAAAGAATATTCCACGACTAAACGAATATTCTCCGACAACAATGATTATTTTATAACCACTTGCGTAGTTTGAAAAAATTTCATATATCACCCTTAATTTTAACTTTTATCAATTTAACCATTTACTGAATAGTAACTATAAAAAAAATTGAATACTTTTATTTCATAAAATTCGGGGTCTTACAAATAATATGAATTATTGATCTGATAATGGAAAATACTGTGCAGCAACAATTATTGAACAACAATAATATAAAATTTCAACGTAGCAATTATTGAATCAATAAAATAAAATATTGAACAGTAATTACTGTAACAATTATTGAGTAGTGCCTTCTTACGTAAGAATAAATAATTTCAAAAATACTGTGCAATACCGTGTGATACTGTGCAATAACGCGTATTACTGTATTTTAACCACCGGGTATTCCAACAGTGTTAACGGTAACAACTACGCCGTTATTTGTAAAAACTTAAATTTGTCGTTTTCTTCCCCCGACAGTTATTCTGTTATGGGGCCCACAAATGGCTGCGCCATCGTACGAATATTCCCCGACAGAAAGAATATTCCACGACCAAACGAATATTCCCCGACAACAATGATTATTTTATAACTACTTGTGTATTTTGAAAAAAAATCATATATCACCCTTAACTTTAACATTTATCAATTTAACCATTTACTGAATAGTAATTATAAGAAAAATTGAATACTTTTATTTCATAAAATTCGGGGTCTTACAACGGTAATTACTATTGACGACGGTAATTACTATTGACGAAGAGACTCTTAGATGATGACATATGGCCCCCCCTAAAATAACCAAACTTACCACAACGTCTCAATTATTGATTTAATAATATAACATATTATACAGATGATACTATGACCATAATTTAATAGATATGATGCAGCAATTACTGTAGCAATAATTGAGTATAGCTGAGTGACTTCTCACGTAAGCATCAATAATCAATACCGTGTGCTACTATGCAACCACGCGTATTACTGTACTTTTACTACCGAGTAGTTCAACAGTTTTAACGGTTTTAACGGTAACACCTCAGCCGTTATTTTTATAGAAAGATAATTCTGTCGTTTTCTCAATCCGACAATAATTCCGTTGTGGGGTCCACCAATGATTGTGTCGTCGTACGAATATTCCCCGACAAAAAGAATATTCTCCGACCAAACGAATATTTTATAACAACTTGCTTACTTTGCAAAATTTATAAATATTACCCACAACTATAACATTATATCAAATTAACTCCATAATATTCAAAAATGATATTTATAGAAAATTTATCTTTATTTATAAAAATTGGGGTCTTACATATATATATATATTTATATATATATATATATATATATATATATATATATAATATATATATCTGAATTAGATAAAAGGATATAAATATTTAATTATGAGTAGTAATTGAGATTTGACCAGCGGGCCGCAGACCCGCTGTATCATGTGCTTTATAGCGTGCGTTTGAGTATGTGTAAATGTTTAATTTAGCCATCAATCACTTTGTATCTTAATTTCTGTCGTTAATAAACAAAAGGTTTGTTCGGTCAAATGCATCAAAGCTTAAATAAGCTAGAGATCTAATAGTAGTAACTTGCTTTTTTAAGGCGAAGTCTCTATTCTTTTCGTCCCTTTCTTTTTTTACACTATATATAAATCTTTTCAACCTAGTTTTTTCTTCTTCTGACATTAAAACACCCACTATCTTTCGTCTGTGCGTACTGACATAATTAATAAAAATGCTTACTTATAAATCGAATTATATATATATAGAGAGAGAGAATGATTCAAAATATCTATTTGTTATGCATTAAAAATTGACAAATAACATCTCTAACTAATGTCCATTTCAATTATTAATGGCTTGGATTAAAAAAAAGACTTCGCTATTAGCTAGAATAACTAGCGGACTGAAACAAAAATTTATTTTGGATGAATATGCCCATAATATTCAAAACTGTTGCTACGATAAGGAATTGGGCAGAATTGGGGTTGAATAGAACTTCCAAAAGTTATTGCGATTTCAGACGATTTGAGATATTCTGATTCGCAATTGAAGACAGATTTGCAACAAGTTGTGCAATTGAAGGCAGATCGATAACAAGTTATACAAATTTGATATTGTGTCTCTGTTAGAAATTAGGATCACACACACGCACACAATAATAGAGAATTAAGACACATGAGATATTTACGTGGTTCTCCAATTTGGGTACTCCACAGGCGGCTTGTTGTTTTATTGATGATTCATTGGTTACATATGGCTTTACAATAGTATTTATAACCACTAATCATATTTCAACCCTACTTCACATTATGTTTCAATTACCCATAATGTCCTCTCAAAAACAAATCATTAAACTTCAGTCTGTCAACAGGCGCGACCCGCGCCGCTCCGAAGCTATCATTGGCGTGCCCCACGCCACATGTGCAGTAGCAGCACCGAACCTGGCACTCCCAACCTTTCATTACCAATTGGCAACGATGTCGTATTGGCCAAATTCAAATTTTATTTAGTTTTCTATGGTCAAATGACTTCGGGATAGGGATATTTATCTCGTTCACAATATTAAACTGCGGAATAGTGGAAGCTAAACTGCGGACGGGACCTCTATTAAATCGTTAGATCATCGAATGTACGTTCACAATGTGTTGTAAGGCTAAACTCTTTTTTACAAAGTACTTTGCTATAGATAGGTCCTCATATATATATATATAGTTTACTACAAACTAATTCAATGTGCATATATATATATATAGTTAATCATTCCCCGGTCCCCACCCTGATTCAACATGCTACAGGAGGTTAGACAAACAGAAAACTAATACAGACCGACATACAGTTATATATACACAATTGAAAAGGAGCACGGATAAGAAAAAGAAAAACCAAACTCGATCAGTCGTCCAACATTACTAGCAGCTACACAATATTAATTGAGTGTGCGATTATATATTGAGATATATGGGTTTCTTTACGATGGTGGGAGACGTGGATAGAGAGAGTTAAAAGATGTTCTTTTGATAAGCGACATTAATACTATTGACATTTAACATGCAAATATATATTTAATGTGCATGATCGTATGCGTGTACATGAGTTCAATATTTATATATACATATAGCTAGCAAGCCTGACCTCGTACGTGAAAATTTAGCACTACAATACAAACTTGTAAGCAACAAGCACTACAATCCTGTACGTAAAATCTAGCTAGGTATATATAGTACCAACTTAATTTTCATGATCACCATGATCATCGACCAGAATCAGTTCAGCCCCATGCTTTGCTTTGCTTTGCTTAATTATATATACCAGCATGTCCAGTACGTACGTTGTTTTTCTTCAATCCAATGTAATAATATATGTACAGGCCTAACTTTTATTTAGCATAAAAAAAAAGGGCCCAACTTTTCTCCAATGTCTTACCAAATGATGTCAATAGCTCAACTGCTTAGACATCAATCCAACAATATTTCTATTCCTGGAAATTTACAACTTTACCAATGGTAAAGCCACATTTTTGGTTTCTATACGAGGAATTGGTTAGGTTTAGCTCAACCAAAAATCTAATATTCCTATAACTGGCTAAATGGCCAATACCTTTTTTATATATATATAAAAGAATATTTGGTAGTCCCCTGTGGTCAAATGGAAAGATGGGAAAATGAGTCATATGTTTAGTTTTTAATTTATTTTTTATTATTATAATCGTACAATCCTAAGTACTTTCACTCTTTTAGAAAACTAACTTAGTACCCCTACAAAGTACGAGTTTATTTTTAAATAAAATTATTTTTGATTTTTGATTTTTTTATATATATATGATGATTGTAAAATAATTTTTGAATTTCAAATTAATTTATTATTACAAAATTTGCTCAAACAAACAATTATCAGAAACTCACATGCCACTAAATAAAGAATAGATAAGATTAGATAATTAAATTTAGTCACGTATTATGGACAAAAAAAACTTATTTTATTATATACAGTATGTATATAGATATAGATTGGTAGTGATTGGTTTGCAAGTCTTTTTTTTTTTTTTTTATTCGAGAAGTCGAATATGTGCTCCATGCATGTAGTATATAAATTATTAGTAATTGTTTGTGCCTGAAAACACGGTGTAATCAAATTCTCAATCTCTCTCCGTTTCAATAATCTGAAAATTATAATGAATCTGAACCGTTCTCGCCTAAATTAATTAAAATGAATTTAAACCGTCCTTGTGCTCTCACGCTCAAATTCAAAATAAGTTCTATTATCTTATAATTATAGATAAAGTTTTGTCACCTGTGAATATTGGTAGATGATTTTGTTTTGGCACTCAACACGGACTAACATGTAACACGTCGTCCCAAAATTTGTCCTTCCTTCGTTTATTTGCTTGTGACTTTATTTCGGCAATTTAACTCTTTGTTTTGGAATCGGAAATTGAGTACGTACCAAAAAAACTGAATTTTTTTAATTTTATGAAATCTCAAACTTACTTTAACAAAATTCCAATTCAAAGATTTAAGTTGAATTTTCAGATATATAGTTTCAAGGCTTAAAGTTGAATTGACAAATACTTCTTCATCCGTATCAAATTAAATGCCCAATTTTAAATTCTTAAAATTATTTTTAGTATTAATGATTATAAAGATTGAGGTCAATAGTGAATTTTATTTCATTCGGTACTTCATAATTTTTGTTAAAAATGGTAGTACTATAAAACTTTGATTTAAAAATGGTCATTTAATGTGGGAAGGAGAGACTATATATTTTGCACTTGAGAATGTTGTTGGGCCATTAATGGAGTTTTGAAAGAAAAGAGGCGCCGGAAAAGTATGTCAAATTTGTTTCAATTTATTTATCGTTTATAACTTTTTTAGGAAAATAAACTTCTCTTATTGTCGTTGTATTACTCCCTCCGTCTCATGATAAAAGTCCTTATTACTATTTTGGGTAGTCTCATGTTAAATGTCCACTTTCTTTTAATAACCAAACTTTTACACATTTTTTCCTATTATGCCTGTAGCATTAAGTATCTCATACTTTTCTTATTCTAATTCTCTCTCCATATTTAATTAGTATAGAGAAAGAATATTTTGAATTGAATAACTAGAAAGTCACTCTCTTACCTACATTGAAAATAATTAATGACATTATTATTATGGGCAATTTTGTCATTTCATTCCTCTTCTTAATATACGTAAAAAGTCCAACAGGACTTTTATCTTGGGACGAAGGGAGTAGTAGTTTTCAACTTTCGTAATAAAATTTCATATAAATTTTAATTATTAAATGATAGTATTAAATGATTTTCTTAATTCATATACATGAATCTAAAACGACTATTATTATGAAATGGAGGTAGTATCAAAGTGTGTTGGAGAACTGAAATCCTTCAAAAGGATGGTAGCATTGAAAATGCCACATAATTTACACACATAAATCAGGAATAATCACATAAAACAATAATGAAATGCAGCATGAAATAGAATAGATTATTGGTGTATGTTGGTATTAAGCATATTAAAAAAAATAGGGGAAGAGAAGAAGAAAGATGCAAACAAGTAAGTTCTCTACTGTTATTACTGTTACAAATTAATTAAAACACAGCATACTTTTCCAACTCTTACTAGTTAAGGAAATGTCTTACTCTAACTGATAGGCATTCTTGTGCAGGAGCTTGAAATCCCTCTAGTGCTCCTTCCCAGAAACTTGAAAACTTGATCAATCAATATCACTGGGAATGCAATGGCCAATACCAATATTCATTCATTGTATACCAAACACATTAGCAAGAAATGCAGTCCGAACGAGAGTGACATGGCCAAAAGGAGCCATGGATTGACGGACCCAAGGGGGCATCGACAAAAGGCTTGTGGCATTGAGAGAGTTAAACATTTCAACGGCAACCAAAACTGAGAGCAAAAGCGTTGTGGCTAGGTGGGAGTAAGTGACTGTAGTGTGACCATCTCGGCCTGAGATCAATTCCCAAGAGAGAATTATGTGTGTACCAAATTACGAATATATACACCAACAGTTGCTATATCATTAGGTAACAGAATTGTTCAATTGCCATACACTAATGAAAAGGGAATATATATTATAGTACCTACCAGATAACGAAGCAGAGTCCAAGTGTTGATGCCCATAGCTATTCCAATATCAGCTAGTTTCAAGGCAGGTGCATCATTCACCCCACCTCGCCATCTTCTTTAAGCAGCCTCACTATCTCTTGTTTATGCTTAGGCTCAGCTCTAGAAAACAGAAGCCCGCCACATTGTCTCAAATGATCTTTTTGGCAATGAAGTTCCATAAACTCCTTTCCTGTTTAGCTTTCCATTCTAATGTCTTCTTCAGGTCCAAATACACCTATTTCACGACATATATATAGCCTCCGCTGTATTCTTGTTATCTCCTGTGATAACCATAACACGAATTCCCGCTTCTTTACAGTCCAGACCCTAATTGCTTGGTGAACTTCTTCTCGATGGGGATCCTAAAAATGAATTTTAATACATTATCACTGTTCATTTAGGTGTCGTTTTGTAATGCTAACTGTAACTACTTACCCTTAGTCCAACCTTGCCAACAAAAGTGGGTTTGCTTTCAATGGATGAATAATTATTTGGTTCAAGTAAAATGTCATTATCCGGATGATCTTCATCTCCATCATAAGTTGAGAACTCAGGGAGTTCATCTTTGTAAGCAAAGCCCAAACAGCGCAAGGCATTTGTTGACATATAATGGAGGGAGTGCAGAATAAGGTCCTTTGACTTATTATCCAATCTTACAACTGAACCGTCTGGCAACTGAATTGAGGTACTTCTCTTTTCTACTGCACCCTGCAGCCGTTGAACATATTAGATGAGCAGTTGAAAAAAGAAAAACAGAATGTCATGACTATAGAGTGGGGTACCTTCACTAGCAAAGATCTCTTTCCTGACTGAGATGAAAATTACACCCACAGACTTCCTTTCGCGATCAAACTCTAGAGTTGCAATTCGACATACAGTTTTTTTCCAGAGTCCACAACACTCTAAAACATCACAAATTAGAAGGAAATGTGAGTCTTCAAGTGCCAAAGCTCGAAGGAAAACTTGGATAAAAGAAAAAATCTAAGAAAGCGGGTTTATGATTTTGACATACTTAAAACATCACCATGGCTTGAAAGTCTATGTTCATCAGGTAAGCCCATTTTTTCTACTAAAACCTGAAGAAAATAACAAATTTGAGTAAATTTAGTCAATATTAAACAATGAGGATGTACTGTACAATAATGCTCTGAAGAACACTACAAAAATATTTGAAGTGTCAAGAATTAGTCTTCCGAGGAAGATAGAAAAAGTTACTGATATGTTCTTCAAACATGATGGCAATAATTCGCAGAGATAATGACAGCAATGAGCAATGTATATAATGCAGTGGAACCTTTCTCCTGGGACTTACAAGAATACCTATGGAATGGACAGTTGCATTATGTTATTTCATAAGCAGACTATCCCAATTATTAGAACATTTGAGAATATAACCTAGTATTGGATACATGCCTAAAAAGACAGTGATAGCAATTTAAACAAAGTTAAAACGAACAAATAAAATTTTAAAGGGCAGAGGATATGAAAGCATATATTTACTACTAGTGAACTTGTAGCATATTTAAATACTATATAGATCGTAACATAAAATATTACTTACCTTTAGAGCTGCCTCAGTAGGCATTGCACTGGCTACAAACTTATTATCAGACTGTGAAACACTGGCATCATTACACACAGCAGCAATCTTCGCGATCATTTGAAGATTATCATCCATGACACCAACTGGCCAAGCATGAATTTTCCCATCGGAAGGATTATAAGTAGTCCCATCCTCCTTATAACTCCTAAGCACATCCCCATTGGCTCCCATTGCCACAAGCCTTGACACTGTCATTTGATTAGTAGTTAAAGTTCCGATCTTATCGGAACAAATAACACTAGTACATCCCAAGTCTCAACACTAGGCAATTTCCTGACAATCGCATTTTTCTGTGCCATTTTTCGCATCCCGAGTGCCAAACAAGTTGTTATCACTGCAGGCAATCCTTCTGGAATTGCAGCCACAGCCAATGCCACTGCAATCTCAAAATAGTAGGTACATTTTTCGAACAAAAAGTTGAAATTCTTTGGCACCCCATTAACATATTCCCAAGTGAAAAAGATATCACATCGATGGCCCAAACCAAAGCACGTATGATCCCAATTATCATTGTCAAAACCTCTCCATACTCATTCAATTTCTTCTTCAATGGTGTATCCTCCTCACTCTGAGCGGCGATATGAATTTGTTCATAAACTTTCCCAATTTCTGTGTACATTCCAACTTGAGTCACTAAGCAAATGCAAGCCCCTGTCACCACAACTGTCCCTGCGAAAACCATACATCTCTTGCCTAATTGCCTTGAATATCACTATCTTCTCAAACAGCTTTAATGGTCTTGTTAATGGCCTCACTTTCGCCTTTCAATGAGCCCTGTTGGACCCTTAATGTGGAACTTATCAATTCCAAAACTCGCATATCAGCAGGCACTTTATCACCAACTTTGAGCTCAATAATGTCACCAGGGACAAGCTCTTTGACGGGCATGTTGGGAATTTTTTTACCTTCCCGAATAACAGTGGCATGATCGGATTGAATATCCTTCAATGCCTCTAGTGCTTTTTCAGTATTGGTTTCTTGCCAAACTCCAACAATGGCATTGACAATCAAGATCAAGAAAATGACTAAAGGCTCGACAAACGCAGTAAATTCATCACCTTCATTGCCACCATTAGTACCGCACCAGGCAAGGATAAAAGATATGATGGCAGCTGCTAGAAGAATTCTAACGAGGGTGTCATCAAATTGTCCAAGAATTAAGGCCCAAAAAGATGAACCCTCATGTTTGTCCAATTCATTGAAACCATAAATTTCCCTTTTCTTCGTGATGTCCCTTGAATTCAACCCACACAACTTCTTGACCCCATATAATGTTCTTCACATTCTTGAACTTGTTTAGCCCATGCTGGAAAAAGTTGACGGTTTTTTGAAGCTCTCGGACTGAGAAGATCTCTCTTAACATTTTCATGCCCACCTTTTCCCATACTGAAAACTTAAAAAAGACACAAATTGATTGAGAGAAAACTGAAGTAATTCAAGAACTTGAAGGAAAGTCAAGTTTCAAAAGCAGAGAACTACTGAAAACCAGTGTGACCAAGAAAGTGGATTTTTTAGGGGTCCTTTAGTCTTCCATATTTCCGGCAGATGGACTATCCGTGGACTATAATATAAAAAGATTAAAATAATCTATGAATTCAAAAAAACTCTAATCTCCTTCCACTCTCCCATTTAAATATAATTAAAATTATAGTCCATGGACTATCAAGTTCTTAGATTTAATTTTATCGATGCTTTAAATATAGTCACAGACTATATTTAGTTTACCTGCTGGAGCTAGAAGATAAATCCTAAACTATAGGATTGTGCTGTTGGAGTTGCTCTTACAATTGAGCTTCCACGAAGAATCCTTAAGAGTTGAGTAGAACTTGACATACATAGACTACAAGCTTTTAGTGCATTTCCTAGTAATAATAGAGATGGGCCAAATTTTGAAAAGAAAGAGGAAGATTACATTAAAAGTGCATATGGCTCATAGGTTTTGACCTTTGAGGAAAACGACTAGGTGACTTTTGTGGCTTTAAGTCACATTTATAGTGATATCTCCCGCTAATTTCTTTATGATAAGTTTGGATCGGAGTAATGAATATGAGAATGGAATGATCCATTCATATAGAATAAAAAAAATTGTGTTTGGTGTAATTGGAATGAAAAAAAAAAAATTGTGTTTGATTCCTTAGGGAGAAAGAACATATGGAATAACTCGTACCAACTAAAATGGAATGAATCATTCCACTCTTCATTCCATTCCTTCAATCTAAACATAACATTAGAGTGTCTCCAACAGTCTCTTCAACCACTTTGGGATACTCAAATAGGTGAGCTACATCAGAAAAATTCTTTACAACAGCCTCTTCAAATTGCCACGTAGGTCAACAAACATTATTCTCACTTTTTAAATTTGCAACCTTCTTCTTACTCTTCAAATCTACAATTAAAGGTTAAAAATATTTATTAGGCTTGATGAATTTGATGTATAGCTCATTAAATTGAAGAGACTGATGAGACACAAAATATAAAAGTAACAAATAATACTTTTAAAATTATTACGTAGGTTAACAAATATCAATTTTAAAATCTTTTTTACTATTATTCTTGGAGATGCTCTTCTTAGCTGCTGCTTTTTTACTCTCTTTTCAAAAAACTAAGATGATGATGATGATGATGATGATTGATGATGTATAAATAAATGTGCAGGAAGAAGTTTCGTGGATGGAGACTTTTTGTTAGAAAGACAAAGGTAATTGTTAAGTTGAGTGATGTTTATCAATGAAAAATGGAAGAGTTTTTTTTCCATAATTTTAATTGTTTTTAAATTAATAATTTTCAAACTTTTGAATTTATGAAAAATCAGATTTTGTTAAAATAGAGAATAAATATGAAGGGACTATTACTATTATTATTACTATAATTATTATTAACAGAAGATATTATATAATTCAAACAAGCTCTATAATATTTTCTTGTCAAACTAGGAAGGCCTTGTCAGCAGAAGTATTTTTCTTTGTAAATTCTTGACCAGGAAGATTTTCTCGCTGCTTTGAGGCCACTCCAAGTAATTAATCATTGAGTTTCTGTTTGTGACATTCTACCAACCTTAAAGAAAGTAATTAAAAATGATTTATTGTGATCTTTATAAACTCTCAAATTTGATTCTTATTTGAACGAGTTTATTTATTCTTTTATATAAAATTTATTTTTTTCCTTTACATTATGATCGAAAAGAAAAATAATTAAATTCTCTCTAAATTTAAATTTTATGTTTGTGAGTTTCTACTGATTAAATTTTATCTTAATGATTAAGACCAATATACTATGACTTTAAGTCTTTAAGTCTATGACTTTAAGACTTTAAGACTTTAGCTTAGTGGGTGAGTTTATTTATTTCTTAATGTGAAGTTTATTTTTTTCACCTAATGAGATTTGATTGGTTCTTAAAATTGAAATGTTATCAAAAGTTTTTTTTTAATTACTCCCTACTTTTCAGGTATATTTTTAAATGACTAGTCGTATTTGCTTGTATCTTAATACATCTTAATAACTCACCTTTTAATGTATTTTAATCATTTTTATTTTTATATTATGAGAATCTTCTGAATAGTTTAGACTTATATGTGTATCTTAACTATTAAGAAGAACATTTAATATAAAAATATGAACAGTTAAAATATATTAAGAGTTAGACTCTTAAGATGCAATCAAATACCAACTACAAAAAAAACATTCACCTAACCTATCAACTTCACGATTACATTTTTCATCAAATTAAAAGGTAAGATCAGGACACAACATTAAAAATAATTTCTAACACTCTTTCTCATAAAAACTGGTCTACTTTAACTTTAAGATCATATTGAGCATGTGACAACCCCAAAATAGGTCCATTCCATCCAACCTATTCTGAGTCGTCAAATACATGGTACAGAAAACAACTACAACTTTATTACAACAATTGTCGTGCAAAATACAACAACAAATATGTTGTGAGTTTGGATACAAATATATATCAAATTTGACTCATGTCCCAACCGTGGACAACACCTCACAATGACACCTTACATAAAGGTATAGTCAAAAACTGTTTTAGAAATTAAAATCTTTTGAAAGTGCTCAAGGAAACCTTCGTACATGGGAGACAATGCTTCTAGGTTGTGATAGATGTCATATGGCCACAGAATTATCCTTGGTTGACCCAATTGGCCCAAAGAAAAACGAGAAGTTTACTATCATATTCTTCCCAATGGTGAGTCTTCTCTTGACATATCATTATCTCCACTGTCTCTAATTGAAAATTATACTTCAAACAAACACCAAGATTATACCAAATCACATTTTCTGTTCATAATCATACTAATAACTTCATCTTTGCACTACGGCCAAAGATATTCAACAACATGTCATCTTTGCACTACGGGCCAAAGATATTCATCAACAATTCATCTTTACACTACTGGCCAAAGATATTCAACCACAGGTCATCTTTGTACTATGGGTCAAAGATATTCATCACCAGTTTATCTTTGCACTACAGGCCAAAGATATTCAACAACAGTTCATATTTGTACTACAGGCCAAATATATTCATCAACCGTTCATATTTGCACTACAGGCCAAATATATTAATATCTCAAAGAAATATATAATCATTTCAAAGTTTATATAAACGATAATTATAACCATGTTGATCAATTCACCTTTGCACTTAAGCTAAAGATATTCAATTATAAATTCAATGGTCATGATCATACCAGTCAACAATTCAACTTTGCACTACTGGCCAAAGAGAACCCATAGTCATGATCATACCAAAAATCTACCCATCTTTACACTCAAGTCAAAGAGAAATATCATCATTAGGGTTATAAAAATGTTATATATGATAATAAAATAAATATAATCAACATATAGATTTAATCTCAAGAGTAATATTCATAAATCAACTATAATTTGGTCAGAAAAAAGAAACTAATTTTGTCGTGAATAGTAACTCGTGAATAGTAACTCATGAATAGTAACTCGTGAATAGTAACTCGTAAATAGTAACTCGACATGAAAAAGGTAGAAATTCCACAATAAAATCCATACCAGTATTTCAGTATAATGATATTGAAAGAATAATATTTCTTAAGCTTATAAACAATTTATTTTAATTGTTTACACTTTACTAAATAATACATTTAATCATCCTAAAATGTCAAACTCATAAGATTTCATCACTAATAATCAAAAACCCTCATCAAAAATCTGCATATACCTCATATAGGATTCTCAAGCCATAAAATCCTATTTTCCAATTTTCTTCCTTCACATAACATATTTAATTCATTTATTCATAATTAGTCTATTTTCATAAAAAATACTAAATCAGTTCCACAAATATTTTTTTTCTGGAATTTAGCATAATATAGTCCCATAGTGAAAATATATTTTTCTCAAAATTTTTAAAATTTATTTACTATTTTTCATATGGCCAAAACCGCCGAATATTTAGATATTTATCATAAATTGTACTTTTATCCAAAAATTTCGAAATTCACAGAGTATACTGATATAATATAGATATACTTCTAATAAAAATTTCATCAATTTTGGAGTTAACCACAAGAAATTATAAGCGGTTACTTTTAAAATAGTTTTTTCCCGTAAAATTCATAACTTTTATTTTATACATCTAAAAATCACCATTTTTTGACACAATCAATAAAACTCATCAAAATATCATTTTAAATTTTTTCAGAATTTTCTGAAGGATGGAAGAAGTACGAACTGAAAAACATAATAACCCTTAAAATCCCTTACCTCAAAGAGCAGTACTTCTGGCTGGAATATCGGATGAAAAGTCGAAAAAAACTTGCACTGAAAAATAACTCTCAAAGTATCTAAATACTCACACAAATATGCTTGATAATTTAGAGGAAAAAAAAACTTGTTTCTGGTGTGTTTTTCAATTCTAACATAAGCACCTATTTATAGAAAAATGCTAGAACGCCGAAGGAGACTAAATTAATAAAATATTAATTTTTCTTTTCTTCTCCTACGCCTCCTTCACCAACTGATCAGCCAGCCAACTTGGAGCAAGAAAATTCAGCAGCCCATGTGTATTAACACCAACCAAAGTGGGTCCCACCCTATAATTTAATAAAAATTATTTTATTTTCTGAAATTTCAATAATTTCTAGAAAATAGCCCGGTTATCAGAAAAATACGAATCTCACGAATTTTTATAGGAAATTCAATTCTCTACAACTTTGTAGAAGAATGTTTTTCCAAATTCCAGACCGAAAATATCTGAAATTCACAAACGGATGATTTTAAACATCGTTTCAACACCTTTTAAAATTCATAACAAATCATACGTTCATTTTTAACGGTTTAAAATTTGTGGATATATACTCAACTTATATATGTATAACATATCCAAAAATTACAACGATCTAACGGTCGGATCAAAATTATAACTCACGAAATATAGCTTTAAGAACACCAATTTGATATTTTAATACTTCCAATCCGACAAAATACTTATAAAACACCTCAACATTAATTCCTTCATTTATAACCACATAAATAAATTCATCATTTATGTCCACATCAAATAAATATTTCCTTATCATATAAATCAAAAATTAATTATTCACAAATAATATTACAGAATCACAATAATGACAACCAGGCCGTTCCCACGAAAGAGGGGACTTTTCGATAAGGATTTCTCCTTACTAGCGCGCAATTAGGTGACCAAACCTCTCCTTAGACAGAACTTTCTAGACATTGCCAATAATGTTATCAAATAATATTATTCAAATAATATGAATTATTGATTTGATAATGAAAAATATTGTGCAGTGACAATTATTGAACAACAATAATATAAAATTCAACGTAGCAATTATTGAATCAATAAAATAAAATATTGAACAGTAATTACTGTAACAATTATTAAGTAGTGCCTTCTTACGTAACGATCAATAATTCAACAATGCTGTGCAAAACCGTGTGCTACTGTGCAACCACGCGTATTACTGTATTTTAACCACCAGGTATTTCAACAGTGTTAACGGTAACGATTACGCCGTTATTTATAAAAAATCAAATTTATCGTTTTCTTCATTCGACAGTTATTCTGTTATGGGGCCCACAAATGGCTGCGCCGTCGTACGAATATTCCCCGACAGAAAGAATATTCCACGACCAAACGAATATTCCCTGACAATAATGAATATTTTATAACCACTTGTGTATTTTGAAAAAAAATTCATATATCACCCTTAACTTTAACATTTATCAATTTAACCATTTACTGAATAGTAATTATAAGAAAAATTGTAATACTTTTATTTCATAAAATTCGGGGTCTTACAGAGCAATTTTAGAAACATAATTTAAATTATGTTTACAAATGGAGTATATGTGGAGGAAAGATGACCATAAATATATACTCTCTCTGTCCCATAATATATGATATTTTAGATAATTTTATTTATTCCAAAATATTTGACGTTTTAAAAAATCTAGGAGAATTAATTATAATCCCTCTAAAATTATCCCTCATAGGAAAATATTACAGATAGGGGTGAGTAATTCGATTATATCCGAACTGAATAGTTTATTCAGATATAACCGAATACCGAAATATTACAAATTTCACTATCCAAATAATTAACCGAAATGAGAAATAATCGAATTACCGAATTTTCAATTTGGTTAATAACAGAAATTAAGAAACACAGGAGGACCAAGTCAAAAGCAAACCAATTTAATCCATGCCTTCGTCTCTATTTCGAATTATTTTTTATTTCTTCCGTACTTCAATTATTTTTCGATTATTCAGTTGACCGAATAATAATATTTCAATACCCATATTCAGACCCGAATACCGAAATATTAAAACGGTTATAACCGAATTAATGAAAATAATTGAATAACTGAAATAATTTGGTTAAAAAATTTCGGTTGTGATCGGTTATTCGATTTTATCCGTTTTTATGACGCCCCCAAAACAGGCATACATCACCTATCTTGAGTCGTCAGATGCATGATACATAAATTTAAATACAACTTAATTATACAACAGTCGTGTAAAATACGACAAAATATAGCTGAGAGTTTAAACAAGAATATTATCATCTAGACAATATGTGACGCCCCCAAAATAGGTATACAACACCCATTCTTAGTCGCCAAATACATGGTACAGAAAGCAAACTACAACTTCAATAATACAAATGTCGTGCAAAATACGACAACACATACTGTGAGTTTAAATACAAATATTGTCTTCTAGACAATATCCACACTCAAATAAATCCCCATTACAATTATTCAAATACTATTTTACAGAAATAGTGAGGACTGCTAAAACATCTTTCTATAACCATCACTCCATACCCCGACTAGATCCTGCTATGTTCTCACCTCCTGAGAAGAAAAATGGAACAAAAAGGAAAAGGGTGAGCTCAACTAGCCCAGTAAAGAATATTATGACTAAGATAATATACAAACAAATTATCGTTAGTCTTCAACAGGGAAAAATCTGATAGAATATAATCGACAACAAGTTTTAGATCAACAACTGCAGCGGAAACAGCAAACCATTAGAAGTGTCAAGTAGAGAAAGAATTCTACTATCTTATAAGATTTAAAAGTCCATCATCAATATTTTACCCCTGTAACATCAATTAATAATCATCTTTATCCAAATATTCATCTTTGCACTACAGGCCAAAGATATTCATTTGTATCACCTGTCAGTCATGTTCATCTCAACACCTATTCATCTTTGCACTACAGGCCAAAGATATTCATCAAGTAATCATACATCTTTGCACTACAGGCCAAAGATATTCATTAATATCATCATTTAGGACTGAGGATGATGAAAAATATCTTAAAGAGAACGAATCCAATGAGACAGAAGGACAAATAGTAGGGATTCGTATACCAGTTTATCCAAGATCAATAATACTTCATAATAATCAATTGTGAAGCAGAATTCAAAAATAAAGATCAAAACATGGATACAATCAAAGATAGTAACCATAATAGACATCTTGGACAAAAAGGAAAAATTTTATTTTTCGGTGAATAGTGCCGTATTCGTGAATAGTGCCGTATACGTGAATAGTACCGTATACATGAATAGTAACCCCGACACAAAAAGTTTCAAATTTGATAAAAACTCATATCAATATTTTAGCATAATGATATTGAAGAAAATAATATCATTTAAGAAGAAAATAATATCCCTTACCTCAAGATATCAGTACTTCTGGTCGGAATACCGGTATAAGGCTGAAAGAAACTTGCTCTGATGAATAGAAACTCTCAAAGTATCTAAATACTCACAAAATACACTCAATAATCTTGAGAGAGAAAGAGAAAAAACTTGTTTCTAGTGTGATTTTCAATTCTAACTTAGCCCTCTATTTATAGGAAAATTTTAGTAGGCTTGACCTGCAACCTGATGGCTTTACCTGCTACTATTCCCACCCACCACATTTGAAATATAATTCAGCACATTTCTTCACCAACCACAAGTGGGGCCCACCAATTCTAGAATTTTCCATCAAAATGATAAACTCCGAAAATTCAACAATTTCTGAATCAGTCATCTTGTAAAATTCATAATAAATCATACGTTCATTTTTAACGGTTCAAAATTTGTGGACATATACTCAACTTATATATGTATAACATATCCAAAAATTACCACGATCCAACGGTCGGATTAAAAATTATAACCCCCGCAAAATATCTCAAAAACCCTGATTTTTTAATACCTCCATTCCGACAAAAATACGGATAAAAACCTCAACATTAACTCCTTCATTTTTAACCACAAAAATATATCCCTCATTTATATCCACATAAAATAAATATTCCCTTATCATATGAATCAATAATTAATTATTCACAAATAATATTACAGAATCACATTTATGACAACCAGGCCGTTCCCAGGAAAGAGGGGGCTTTCCAATAAGGATTTCTCCTTACTGGCGCGCAATTAGATGACCAAACCTCTCCTTAGACAGAACTTTCTAGACATTGTCAATAATGTTATCTAATAATATTATTCACATAATATGAATTATTGATCTGATAATGGGAAATACTGTGCAGTAACAATTATTAAAACAACAATAATATGAAATATCAATGCAGCAATTATTGAACCAATAAGGATTTCTCCCTTATCATAATCATACCAAGTCTATCTATGCACGTAAGCTAAATATGACTTTCTTCACAATATAAGCATGAGCATGATGACAATGACATAATAATTCAATAAAACAAGTTAAAGAATTAATTTTAAAGATTTATAAATTAATTTATCCAGGAACCAATAACGTCCAAATTGTCAACATGATACTGTTTTGTAGAGTAAAATTCAAGAATGCTCAGTAAAATATTTTCATGAAAAGATACTAGATGAAGCGCAAATATCAAGGATATTCCACTATTTTCATAGAGTACAGAAGCCAAGGCTTTAACCAACTGAGTATAATATAATATATGAAAATGCAAATTAATTTTCGCCTGTCATGCGGTAATCCACGTAGACAGATCATTTCCACAATTTAATAAGGAATGAATACGAAGGATCATTCACCATGCATGTGATAATCCACATAGACAGGTTATTCCAACAAAATAATAAAGAATGGAATAACAGAAGAATTCACCATGCATGCGATAGACCGCACAGACAGGTTATTCCAACAGAATAATAAAGAATGGAACCAGGTCATGCGTAATCCGCACTAACATGATATTCCAACAAAATAATAAAGAATAGAATATCAACAGAATTCACCAGGCATGCGATAGACCGCACAGACAGGTTATTCTAACATAATAATAAAGAATGGAATAAAAGAAGAATTTCACCATGTATGCGGTACTTCGCATAAACAGGTTATTCCAACATAATAATAAAGAATGGAATAACAATAGCTCTCTTCATGAATACGAAAGAAATAATACCCCTTACGAGTACAACAAATAATATCCCTTACCTTAGAAAAACTGAATACTAGAGTAGTGAAGTAGCATAATAATTTTCTTCTTTCTCTCTATAGTTTATCTCTCTAGAGTTTCAGTGAATTCGTAAAAAATAATGAAGGAATAAACTTCTATTTATAGAAGAACTGAAAGTAGCTCTTGGTCTTAACGAAGGGTCAAAATGACTCTTGGTAATATTGAAGAGACAACTACTATTTGCGAAGGGGTAATTAACTCTTGGAACAACGAAGAGACAAGTAACTCTTGAAAAACCGAAGGGACAAGTAACTCTTGGAAAATCGAAGGGACAAGTTACTATTAAAATTTTAAACCAATGATCCATATTGATTTATTATAATAATTTCAACCAACTGTCTGAAAAATTATTGTGGCGCCCCCAGAATAGGTATACAACACCCATTCTGAGTCGCCAAATACATGGTACAGAAAGCAAACTACAACTTCAATAATACAATTGTCGTGCAAAATACGACAACACATACTGTGAGTTTAAATACAAATATTGTCTTCTAGACAATATCCACACTCAAATAAATCCTCATTACAATTATTCAAACACTATTTTACAGAAATAGTGAGGACTGCTAATACATCTTTCTAGAACCATCACTCCATACCCCGACTAGATCCTGCTATGTTCTCACCTCCTGAGAAGAAAAATGGAACAAAAAGGAAAAGGGTGAGCTCAACTAGCCCAGTAAAGAATATTATGACTAAGATAATATACAACAAATTATCGTTAGTCTTCAACAGGGAAAAATCTGATAAAATATAATCGACAACAAGTTTTAGATCAACAACTGCAGCGGAAACAGCAAACCATTAGAAGAGTCAAGTAGAGAAAGAATTCTACTATCTTCTAAGATTTAAAAGTCCATCATCAATATTTTATCCCTGTAACATCAATTAATAATCATCTTTAACCAAATATTCATCTTTGCACTACAGGCCAAAGATATTCATTTGTATCATCAGTCGGTCATGTTCATCTCAACACCTGTTCATCTTTGCACTACAGGCCAAAGATATTCATCAAGTAATTATACATCTTTGCACTACAGGCCAAAGATATTCAGTAATATCATCATTTAGGACTGAGGATGATGAAAAATATCTTAAAGAGAACGAATCCAATGAGACAGAAGGACAAATAGTAGGGATTCGTATAACAGTTTATCCAAGATCAATAATACTTCATAATAATCAATTGTGAAGCAGAATTCAAAAATAAAGATCAAAACATGGATACAATCAAAGATAGTAACCATAATAGACATCTTGGACAAAAAGGAAAAATTTTATTTTTCGGTGAATAGTGCCGTATTCGTGAATAGTGCCGTATACGTGAATAGTGCCGTATACGTGAATAGTAACCCCGACACAAAAAGTTCCAAATTTGATAAAAACTCATATCAATATTTCAGCATAATGATATTGAAGAAAATAATATCATTTAAGAAGAAAATAATATCCCTTACCTCAAAATATCAGTACTTCTGGTCGGAATACCGGTATAAGGCTGAAAGAAACTTGCTCTGATGAATAGAAACTCTCAAAGTATCTAAATACTCACAAAATACACTCAATAATCTAGAGAGAGAAAGAGAGAAAACTTGTTTCTGGTGTGATTTTCAATTCTAACTTAGCCCTCTATTTATAGGAAAATTTTGGTAGGTTTGACCTGCAACCTGATGGCTTTACCTGCTACTATTCCCACCCACCACATTTGAAATATAATTCAGCACATTTCTTCACCAACCACAAGTGGGGCCCACCAATTCTAGAATTTTCCACCAAAATGATAAACTCCGAAAATTCAACAATTTCTGAACCAGTCATCTTGTAAAATTCGTAATAAATCATACGTTCATTTTTAACGGTTCAAAATTTGTGGACATATACTCAACTTATATATGTATAACATATCCAAAAATTACCACGATCCAACGGTCGGATTAAAAATTATAACCCCCGCAAAATATCTCAAAAACCCTGATTTTTAATACCTCCATTCCGACAAAAATATGGATAAAAACCTCAACATTAACTCCTTCATTTTTAACCAAAAAAATATATCCCTCATTTATATCCACATAAAATAAATATTTCCTTATCATATGAATCAATAATTAATTATTCACAAATAATATTACAGAATCACATTTATGACAACCAGGCCGTTCCCAGGAAAGAGGGGGCTTTCCAATAAGGATTTCTCCTTACTGGCGCGCAATTAGATGACCAAACCTCTCCTTAGACAGAACTTTCTAGACATTGCCAATAATGTTATCTAATAATATTATTCAAATAATATGAATTATTGATCTGATAATGGAAAATACTGTGCAGCAACAATTATTGAAACAACAATAATATAAAATATCAATGCAGCAATTATTGAATCAATAAAATAAAATATTGAACAATAATCACTGTAACAATTATTGAGTAGTGCCTTCTTACGTACGAATCAATAATTCAATATACTGTGCAATCCGTGTGCTACTGTGCAACCACGCGTTATTACTGTATTTTTAACCACCGGGTATTTCAACAGTATTAACGGTAACAACTACGCCGTTATTAATAAACAACTTATACTTGTCGTTTTCTTCATCCAATCGCTTTCCGTTATGGGGCCCACACAAGGCTGCGCCGTCGTACGAATATTCCCCGACAGCAAGAATATTCCACGACCAAACGAATATTCCCCGACAAAATGAATATTTTATAACCACTTGCTTATTTTGCAAAATTTGCACATTTCACCCATAACCAAAGTATTATATCAAATTAACCCCTTATTATTCACAATAATATTTAGAGAAAATTTGATTTTATTCATTAATAAGTTGGGGTCTTACAACCTCCCCTCCTTATGAAATTTCGTCCTCGAAATTGACGTACGTACCTGATGTTTCAAAAAGGTGAGGATACCTCGCTTTCATTTCTGATTCCAACTCCCAGGTCATTTCTTCAATAGCATGGTTTCTCCACAAAACCTTAACTTGTGGTATAACCTTCGTGCGTAGGACATGCTCTTTCCTATCCAAGATCTTAACAGGTACCTCCTCGTACGTTAAATCTTCAGCTATCTCGTCTGGTTCTAACTCAATAATGTGGTTCGGGTCTTTAACATATTTACGAAGCATAGATATGTGAAAAACATTATGAACACGAGACATGCTTGGAGGTAATGCGAGTCTATATGCCACATTTCCTATTCGCTCAAGAATCTCAAATGGACCAACAAATCTTGGATTGAGCTTTCCTCTCTTCCCAAATCTTGTAACTCCCTTCCATGGTGCAACACGTAACAATACATGATCCCCAATATTAAATTCCACGTCCTTCCGATGAAGATCCGCATAACTCTTTTGTCGATCCTGTGCCGTTTGTATACGTTGTCGAATCGTTTGGATCTTCTCTGTAGTAATGCGTACCAATTCTGGTCCCAACAATGTTGCTTCACCCACCTCGTCCCAGCATACTGGAGAACGACATTTTCTTCCATACAACGCCTCAAATGGAGCCATACCTATGCTCGCCTGATAACTGTTGTTGTAGGAGAATTCCACCAATGGTAGGTACTTATCCCAACTCCCTTTGAGATCTAAGACACAAAGTCTTAATAGATCTTCAAGAGTTTGAATAGTCCTCTCTGATTGTCCGTCCGTTTGAGGATGGTATGCTGAACTGAATCGTAAATCCGTGCCCATAGCTTTCTGCAAGCTAACCCAAAATCGTGAAGTGAATCTTGGGTCACGATCCGAAACTATGGATACTGGCATGCCATGCAATCTCACAATCTCGTTCACGTACATACTAGCAAGACGTTCAAGGGAATAAGTCTCACGTATCGGCAAGAAATGAGCGGACTTGGTTAATCTATCAACAATAACCCAAATCGCATCTATGCCTTGAGAAACCTTGGGAAGACCTGTAACAAAATCCATAGTAATGTGTTCCCACTTCCATTTCGGAATCTCAAGTGGTTGCAATGGACCCTTTGGTACTTGATGCTCCGCTTTTACACGTTGACAAGTTAAACATCTCGAGATAAACTCCGCGATCTCTCTTTTCATATTGCTCCACCAAAATGTATGTCGAAGATCGTGATACATTTTGGTACTCCCAGGATGGATTGCAAACGGTGTGTTGTGTGCCTCCATCATTATTCTATGCTTCAAGTCAAAATCGTTAGGAACACAAAGTCTGGAGTTGACTCGAAGTATTCCTTCTTCATCGATTCTTGCTTCTGGAATAGCACCTTCTTGCACTTTCTTCTTCATACGCATCAGCTCTATATCCGTAGCTTGAGCAGCTTTAACTTTATCGATTAAAGTCGGTTCTACTCGTATATTTGATATCATCATGTGGGTACTTGGAGCCTTCATCTCTATCTCCATCCTTTGCAAGTCATACAAAATGGGCCTTTGTGTTAAAAACATTGCACTCGTACCCGCATATGATCTTCTACTCAATGCGTCAGCTACTACGTTTGCTTTTCCAGGATGGTATTGGATGGTATGATCGTAATCTTTCAACAGCTCAAGCCAACGTCGTTGCCGCATGTTGAGTTCCTTTTGGGTGAAGAAATATTTGAGGCTTTTATGATCTGTATAGATCTCCACTTTCTCCCCATACAGGTAGTGTCTCCAGATCTTCAACGCAAAAACGACTGCTGCCAACTCCAAATCATGAGTAGGATAATTCCTCTCATATTCTTTGAGTTGTCGTGAGGCATAGGCTATGACTTTCCCATGTTGCATGAGAACACATCCTAACCCTTTGCCTGAAGCATCGCTGTAGATAACAAATCCATCCGAACCAGATGGTATTGTCAGAACAGGTGCCGAAATGAGTCTCCTCTTGAGTTCTTGGAAACTCTTCTCGCATTCCTCACTCCATACGAATTTTGTATCTTTCCGAGTCAGCTGAGTTAACGGAGTAGCGATTCGAGAAAATCCTTCCACAAATCTCCGATAATAACCAGCTAAGCCCAGAAAGCTACGTACTTCGGTTACCGACTTCGGTTGCTCCCAACTTTGTATGGCTTCAATCTTCGCCGGGTCGACAGATACTCCATGTTTTGACACCACGTGCCCAAGGAATGCTACTTCCTCAAGCCAGAACTCGCATTTCTTCAGTTTGGCATATAGCTTGTTTTCACGAAGCCTTTGCAGTACCAGCTTCAAATGGCGCTCATGATCTTCACGGCTTTTGGAATAGATGAGGATGTCATCAATAAAGACAACAACGAACTGATCCAAATATTCTTTGAATACACGGTTCATCATATCCATGAAGGCAGCAGGAGCATTAGTCAATCCAAAAGACATTACTAAGAATTCATAATGCCCGTACCGAGTTCTGAAGGCAGTCTTTGGAATATCCTCAGTTTTAATCTTCAGCTGATGATATCCAGAACGAAGATCGATCTTTGAAAAGAATTGTGCTCCTTGCAACTGGTCAAACAGGTCATCAATGCGAGGTAGCGGATACCTATTCTTGATGGTGACATGGTTCAATTCTCGATAGTCAATACAAAGTCGCATACTCCCGTCTTTCTTCTTTACGAATAAAACAGGAGCACCCCAAGGAGACGTACTAGGACGAATAAAACCGATGTCCAACAACTCCTGTAGTTGGACTTTTAACTCCTGAAGTTCAATAGGAGCCATTCGATATGGGGTTTTAGAAATGGGCTTTGTACCGGGTTCAAGGTCAATAAAGAATTCAATTTCTCGTTCCGGGGGTAGACCGGGAAGTTCTTCAGGAAATACATCGGAAAATTCTCTAACAATAGAAATATTATTCAAATCTGACTTGTCTTTGTTCAAATCCATAACATGGGCTAAGAAAGCTTGACATCCGTTTTTCAATAAACGAATAGCTTTGTGGCTTGATATGACAGTGACTGATTTTAGTGGTTTAGTAGTTTGAATTCGTATGACAGGTTGGTTAGGAATATGAAAACTAACAACCTTACGAAAACAATCAATTTTAGCATGATGAGTGGTTAACCAATCAATTCCTAAAATCACATCAAAAGCAAGTATCTTTAAAGAGATAAGATCAACAGGTAATGTGATAGTGCCAACTTGGATCATGCAAGATTTATAAACTGTAGATGTAACGAAGGTTTCACCCAACGGAGTTTCAACAGATAAGTTAAAGTCCAATTTCTCCGGAGTCAAGTTTAAACGTTGAGCACAAGCAGGAGAGATAAAAGAATGGGTAGAACCGGTATCTAGTAAAGTATAAACTTCGCAAGAATTCAAGATTAGCTTACCCGTGATCACCTCGTTCGGGTTTCTCACGTTTTGGCCAGTTACGACAAACGCTCTTCCAGGAACCGCTGATTTCGCCTTATCCGGGACAGCCCTTGGAATCACCACTCCCGCTGAACTTGGTTTCGCTATAGTACAATCTCGAGCGATGTGGCCTTCCTTCCCACAGTTGTAACACACCTTGGATTGTTGTGGACAGTTTGGGCTGATATGTCCCTCTTTCCCGCATTTGTAACATCTAACTGGTGGTCGTTCTCCTCCCCTAAAATTTGTTGTTGGTGCTGGTGCTGCTGCTGATGTCTTCCCGTCATTGTTGAATCTCCTCTTTCTGAAATTTCCACTTGACTCACCTCTCCTATTATCATGGCCACGATGACCACCGAGTGGTTACCGCCTTTGTTCGTATTTTTCCCTCCTCGTTGGTTATCATCGCTCTGATGATTGCTGTCACCGGTATGACCCTGGTTGTGGTCCCTCGGTTGAGTATACTCATTATCTCTTTCTAATAATTGGGCCCTGTTGACAACGTCTGAATACAGAGAAAATTTATGAGAGATAAGGTATTGACGAATCTCAGGTTTTAAACCTCTCAGAAACATCCGCGTCATTCGTTCCTCATTTTCGACCAAATGAGGTGCAAACCTGGATAACTCTGCAAACTTCGCCTCGTACTGGGACACCGTCATGTTGTTTTGTTCCAGTCTAATAAACTCAACCTCCTTCATATGACGAATACTTTCAGGAAAGTACTTGTCATTGAACAGTTTTTGAAATGTTTCCCAGGACATGTTGAGTGCGTCAGGCTGGGTACGCTTCACAGACTCCCACCAGTAGTCTGCCTCACCGCGGAACATAAATGTGGCGAATGGAACCTTCTGTTCCTCCGTGCATCCCAAGACATCAAATATCTTGGTAATTTGCTTGACCCACGTTTCCGCCATGATCGGATCCGGCTTTCCCTTAAATTCTGGTGGTCCCAATTCTTTGAACTGCTTAGCTGTGACAAACCGCGCGTTGTTATCATTTCCACCCGTATTCTGCACACGAGTCTCCCTCGTCTGATTTTGCATGAACTGCAAAAAGCTCCTAAACATTCCATCATTCATCGTTTGCTCGGTAACGTTGTTTACAGGAGGAATATTGCCTTCCTGTTGCACGTTCCCCTGGGTAGTGATCAAAGGTGTCTCCACGGTCTGATTTACTCCATTATTAACGTTCTCAGCTGCCATTCTTAAATACTGCCATAAAACAAGGGTTAATAGTCATGTCATATATTATCCCTATACTCTGACCGACCAAATAAACACCAAATAAACTTAGTCAGGTCATACTAGCGAAGGAATTCCCCGTCTCTCCCCTCCTAGTTCTTGTCTCACATCTCAGCCAGGGATCATATCCCTAAGCTCTGATACCAACTGTGACGCCCCCAGAATAGGTATACAACACCCATTCTGAGTCGCCAAATACATGGTACAGAAAGCAAACTACAACTTCAATAATACAATTGTCGTGCAAAATACGACAACACATACTGTGAGTTTAAATACAAATATTGTCTTCTAGACAATATCCACACTCAAATAAATCCTCATTACAATTATTCAAACACTATTTTACAGAAATAGTGAGGACTGCTAATACATCTTTCTAGAACCATCACTCCATACCCCGACTAGATCCTGCTATGTTCTCACCTCCTGAGAAGAAAAATGGAACAAAAAGGAAAAGGGTGAGCTCAACTAGCCCAGTAAAGAATATTATGACTAAGATAATATACAACAAATTATCGTTAGTCTTCAACAGGGAAAAATCTGATAAAATATAATCGACAACAAGTTTTAGATCAACAACTGCAGCGGAAACAGCAAACCATTAGAAGAGTCAAGTAGAGAAAGAATTCTACTATCTTCTAAGATTTAAAAGTCCATCATCAATATTTTATCCCTGTAACATCAATTAATAATCATCTTTAACCAAATATTCATCTTTGCACTACAGGCCAAAGATATTCATTTGTATCATCAGTCGGTCATGTTCATCTCAACACCTGTTCATCTTTGCACTACAGGCCAAAGATATTCATCAAGTAATTATACATCTTTGCACTACAGGCCAAAGATATTCAGTAATATCATCATTTAGGACTGAGGATGATGAAAAATATCTTAAAGAGAACGAATCCAATGAGACAGAAGGACAAATAGTAGGGATTCGTATAACAGTTTATCCAAGATCAATAATACTTCATAATAATCAATTGTGAAGCAGAATTCAAAAATAAAGATCAAAACATGGATACAATCAAAGATAGTAACCATAATAGACATCTTGGACAAAAAGGAAAAATTTTATTTTTCGGTGAATAGTGCCGTATTCGTGAATAGTGCCGTATACGTGAATAGTGCCGTATACGTGAATAGTAACCCCCGACACAAAAAGTTCCAAATTTGATAAAAACTCATATCAATATTTCAGCATAATGATATTGAAGAAAATAATATCATTTAAGAAGAAAATAATATCCCTTACCTCAAAATATCAGTACTTCTGGTCGGAATACCGGTATAAGGCTGAAAGAAACTTGCTCTGATGAATAGAAACTCTCAAAGTATCTAAATACTCACAAAATACACTCAATAATCTAGAGAGAGAAAGAGAGAAAACTTGTTTCTGGTGTAATTTTCAATTCTAACTTAGCCCTCTATTTATAGGAAAATTTTGGTAGGTTTGACCTGCAACCTGATGGCTTTACCTGCTACTATTCCCACCCACCACATTTGAAATATAATTCAGCACATTTCTTCACCAACCACAAGTGGGGCCCACCAATTCTAGAATTTTCCACCAAAATGATAAACTCCGAAAATTCAACAATTTCTGAACCAGTCATCTTGTAAAATTCGTAATAAATCATACGTTCATTTTTAACGGTTCAAAATTTGTGGACATATACTCAACTTATATATGTATAACATATCCAAAAATTACCACGATCCAACGGTCGGATTAAAAATTATAACCCCCGTAAAATATCTCAAAAACCCTGATTTTTAATACCTCCATTCCGACAAAATATGGATAAAAACCTCAACATTAACTCCTTCATTTTTAACTACAAAAATATATCCCTCATTTATATCCACATAAAATAAATATTTCCTTATCATATGAATCAATAATTAATTATTCACAAATAATATTACAGAATCACATTTATGACAACCAGGCCGTTCCCAGGAAAGAGGGGGCTTTCCAATAAGGATTTCTCCTTACTGGCGCGCAATTAGATGACCAAACCTCTCCTTAGACAGAACTTTCTAGACATTGCCAATAATGTTATCTAATAATATTATTCAAATAATATGAATTATTGATCTGATAATGGGAAATACTGTGCAGCAACAATTATTGAAACAACAATAATATAAAATATCAATGCAGCAATTATTGAATCAATAAAATAAAATATTGAACAGTAATCACTGTAACAATTATTGAGTAGTGCCTTCTTACGTACGAATCAATAATTCAACTATACTGTGCAATCCGTGTGCTACTGTGCAACCACGCGTTATTACTGTATTTTTAACCACCGGGTATTTCAACAGTGTTAACGGTAACAACTACGCCGTTATTAATAAACAACTTATACTTGTCGTTTTCTTCATCCAATCGCTTTCCGTTATGGGGCCCACACAAGGCTGCGCCGTCGTACGAATATTCCCCGACAGCAAGAATATTCCACGACCAAACGAATATTCCCCGACAAAATGAATATTTTATAACCACTTGCTTATTTTGTAAAATTTGCACATTTCACCCATAACCAAAGTATTATATCAAATTAACCCCTTATTATTCACAATAATATTTAGAGAAAATTTGATTTTATTCATTAATAAGTTGGGGTCTTACAATTATCACATCTTCTCATGGAATAATATTATACTCAAAAATGATTTGGACAGAAAAGAAATATATTTTTTGAGTGAATAGTACTTCGAGAATAGTACCCCGACACAAAAAGTGTCCCAAATATCCGAGTGAACAATACTAGAGTGAATAGTAACTGGGTGAATATTAACCCGTGAATAGTACTCCGACACGAAAAGTGTCCCGAATACCCGATTGGTTAATATAACCTCCAAACATCAATTATTATCGAAATAAATATAAATTTCTACTAACATTAATAATTCTCATACAATGGAACTATCAATTTCATTTTAATCAACACGAACTTATTCATCATTAATATTATAATTCACAATATTTAACAATCAGGTCGTTCCCAGGAAAGAGGGGCTTTTCGATAAGAATTTCTCCTTATTGGCGCAATTAGGTGACCAAACCTCTCATTGACAGAACTTCTAGACATTGTCAATATTACAAATAATAATATGAATAACTTTGTCGTCTCAATTATTGATTTAATAATATATCATATTATGCAGATGATATTGTGACAATAATTGAATCAATAATATGCTAGATATGATGCAGCAATTACTGTAGCAATAATTGAGTATAACTGAGTGACTTCTCACGTAATCATCAATAATCAATACCGTGTGTTACTATGCAACCACGCGTATTACTGTACTTTTACTACCGGGTAGTTCAACAGTTTTAACGGTAACACATCCGCCGTTATTTTTATAAAAAGATAATTCTGTCGTTTTTTAACTACGACAATACTTTCGTTGTAGGGTCCACCAATGATTGTGCCGTCGTACGAATATTCTCTGTTAAAACGAATATTCCCCGACCAATCGAATATTATATAACCACTTGCTTACTTTGTAAAATTTATAAATATTACCCACAACTATAACATTATATCAAATCCACACTATAATATTAAAAAATATTTCGAGAAATTTAAATCTTTATTCATAAAATTTGGGGTCTCACAGTTTTTTGCTCAGCCCTAGTTACAGATGAGAGGGAATATGAGATAAATATGATAATAAATGAGATTTTAAGGGTATTATAGACAATTGATATTATATTTAATATTTTAATTATTTTTTTAATTTTTGTGCATAACTTTAAAACGTCATATATTATGGGACGGAGAGAGTACCATTTATTATTAACTCAATTGTTTGCTAGTATTAAGCTAGTTGAAATTCGCGTTAGAGAATTAAATATGAAGATATAAATGTTTTAAATTAAAGAAAATAAAATAGTAATATCACTAAACTTATAACAACAAAATGGTATGGTGGGGTGTGGGGGGAATTCTATAACACAATACCACCAAAAGTTTGACATCGTCTTATTTGGTCGCAATGATTAAGTTTGGCGAATTAGATTTTTAAGGTTCCAAATTTATTTGAAAAATAATATATATTATAAATGTTTATATCAATTTTTTTTATTGTGGATAAGTATTATTGATAATATTTTTGAAGAGATATATAATAAATGGAGTTCTCTTCAAATTTCTATTAATCTTATGTATCAATAAATTTTATAATTATAATTCGATTTAAATTTATGGTAATACACTCAATTTATTTTCAGCTTCGTAAGCCGAAGTATACCAAATAAGCAACATTAAATTGTTTTCAAGAGGCCATCAGACTGAATCACCTATGGGCCAAAGCCCTTTAAGATAGAGGGACTAGTCCAGTAAGTAGGACTGAGTAAAAAATGGGTATAATCGAATTATCGAACTGAACCGAAATAATATAACCGAAATTTTTTGAAAATTCGGTTATTTTTAATATTTTGGTTATATCCGAATTATTTTACGATTTTCGATTAGCTTGTACGGGTATCATTTTTGAGTTATTCGGTTAAACCGAATAACCGAATAAAATCCTTTCTACTTTACTAAAATGAGTATGACTCTTGACCGACTCAGTGACTCCTCTAATCTTGACTTAGCAGTAGCACACTAGTACAGTAGTACTCATCCCACTAGCCCAACCTCTCTCAGATCTATCAAAGTCTCCAAACTCTCTCAGTCTCCAACTCTCTCAGTCTCAGATCTCTCAACTCGAACTCTCGGCCGAACTCTCCAAACTCTCTCAGTCTCCAACTCTCTCAGTCTCAGTCGACGCCGTCGTTACAGAGGCCAGAGGGCGGTCACTTCCGCTTTGGCCTTTCGATCTCTCGCCGTCGTTACAGAGGGCGACGCCGTCGTTACAGAGGGAGACCACCAGCGACGCAACGACTTCAGATCCCACGAATCGCACCAGATTACTCCTCCATAATCCGATGCCTTGGGCCTCTCTACTCTCTAGCCTCCTCGTTGTCCCCCAAATCTCAGTCATTCGGGTTTGGTATGTGTGACGAATTTCGTTTGATTTTGTGACGAATTTTGTCTTTTCTTGGGTTTTTATGTAGTTTGAGTTTTAAACATGGCTTGAACTTGGTTTTTGCTTTCTGGAAGAGGAGGGAGTGATTGAATGAGCCCATTTACTTAACCCATTGCCCGTAGGCTTCTTCAGAACTAGTTATCGGTAACCCATGTGATGAAGAATTTGTGCATCTAAAATTCTGAATAGTAGCAAAACCCACAGGAGTAGCTTCAATATCATTGTAAACACCATCATCTGGCTTATTATGTATTTAGGTGTGGAGTACTTAAAAGTGAGATGATATGAGTTCTTGGCTCTTGGTATTGCTGCTGCGGATAGAGGCTTAAAAATGAGCTTTTTTCCATTTTTTGTTTTCTAATTTTGACAGGTAAATAAAATCAACTTGTAAATATATCTCTTAATTTCGGTTATTACCCGAATAACCGAATTCGGTAATTCGGTTATTCGGTTAATGGGTAATTCAGTTATTTGTTTGGATATGAAAAATGAACAAATTTCAGTTTTCGGTTATAATCAAATAGTCTATTCGGTTCGGTTATAACCGAATGATCAGTCCTACCAGTAAGACAGGAAGGATTACCAAATATAATATTTCAGTCCGCAAAAGGAAATGATAGTATTAATATTCAAATCAAAATTCAATTTTATAATTCATCTGTTTCAAAATAAGATATATATTTTAAAATAAAAACATTTAAAAATAATTTTAGAATGTCAAATATACCTTTAACATTAAGTTTGAAACTTTGAGAACCATAAATTATAATCTCTCCGTTCTAAAATTATATATACAATTTAATTTTTTAGGTCAAAAGATGACATATTAAATTTTAAATTATTGTGAATTTATTTAATTTTTATTGTTACAATTATTATAATTATTGTATAGTATATAACAAAACTATTAATTACAAAATTTATTTCATTCTAAATTGTTACGAGTCATATCAATTTTAAAGTTTAATACGTCGTCGTTTGATCTCAAAAATCAAATTGTATCTCTAATTTTGAAATGAAAAGAGTATTAATTTTGAATTTAATAGTGGTGTTGTGATGCTAAAAATAATAATAATCATATTTAAAAATATCTGTCACTTTATAAGAGGAGAAATGTGACGCCCCCAAAATAGGTATACAACACCCATTCTGAGTCGCCAAATACATGGTACAGAAAGCAAACTATAACTTCAATAATACAAATGTCGTGCAAAATACGACAACACATACTGTGAGTTTAAATACAAATATTGTCTTCTAGACAATATCCACACTCAAATAAATCCTCATTACAATTATTCAAACACTATTTTACAGAAATAGTGAGGACTGCTAAAACATCTTTCTAGAACCATCACTCCGTACCCCGACTAGTTCCTGCTATGTTCTCACCTCCTGAGAAGAAAAATGGAACAAAAAGGAAAAGGGTGAGCTCAACTAGCCAGTAAAGAATATTATGACTAAGATAATATACAAACAAATTATCGTTAGTCTTCAACAGGGAAAAATCTGATAAAATATAATCGACAACAAGTTTTAGATCAACAACTGCAGCGGAAACAACAAACCATTAGAAGAGTCAAGTAGAGAAAGAATTCTACTATCTTCTAAGATTTAAAAGTCCATCATCAATATTTTATCCCTGTAACATCAATTAATAATCATCTTTAACCAAATATTCATCTTTGCACTACAGGCCAAAGATATTCATTTGTATCACCTGTCAGTCATGTTCATCTCAACACCTGTTCATCTTTGCACTACAGGCCAAAGATATTCATCAAGTAATCATACATCTTTGCACTACAGGCCAAAGATATTCATCAAGTAATCATACATCTTTGCACTACAGGCCAAAGATATTCATTAATATCATCATTTAGGACTGAGGATGATGAAAAATATCTTAAAGAGAACGAATCCAATGAGACAGAAGGACAAATAGTAGGGATCCGTATAACAGTTTATCCAAGATCAATAATACTTCATAATAATCAATTGTGAAGCAGAATTCAAAAATAAAGATTAAAACATGGATACAATCAAAGATAGTAACCATAATAGACATCTTGGACAAAAAGGGAAAATTTTATTTTTCGGTGAATAGTGCCGTATTCGTGAATAGTACCGTATACGTGAATAGTGCCGTATACGTGAATAGTAACCCCCGACACAAAAAGTTCTAAATTTGATAAAAACTCATATCAATATTTCAGCATAATGATATTGAAGAAAATAATATCATTAAGAAGAAAATAATATCCCTTACCTCAAAATATCAGTACTTCTGGTCGGAATACCGGTATAAGGCTGAAAGAAACTTGCTCTGATGAATAGAAACTCTCAAAGTATCTAAATACTCACAAAATACACTCAATAATCTAGAGAGAGAAAGAGAGAAAACTTGTTTCTGGTGTAATTTTCAATTCTAACTTAGCCCTCTATTTATAGGAAAATTTTGGTAGGTTTGACCTGCAACCTGATGGCTTTACCTGCTACTATTCCCACCTACCACATTTGAAATATAATTCAGCACATTTCTTCACCAACCACAAGTGGGGCCCACCAATTCTAGAATTTTCCATCAAAATGATAAACTCCGAAAATTCAACAATTTCTGAACCAGTCATCTTGTAAAATTCGTAATAAATCATACGTTCATTTTTAACGGTTCAAAATTTGTGGACATATACTCAACTTATATATGTATAACATATCCAAAATTTACCACGATCCAACGGTCGGATTAAAAATTATAACCCCCGCAAAATATCTCAAAAACCCTGATTTTTAATACCTCCATTCCGACAAAAATATGGATAAAAACCTCAACATTAACTCCTTCATTTTTAACCACAAAAATATATCCCTCATTTATATCCACATAAAATAAATATTTCCTTATCATATGAATCAATAATTAATTATTCATAAATAATATTACAGAATCACATTTATGACAACCAGGCCGTTCCCAGGAAAGAGGGGGCTTTCCAATAAGGATTTCTCCTTACTGGCGCGCAATTAGATGACCAAACCTCTCCTTAGACAGAACTTTCTAGACATTGCCAATAATGTTATCTAATAATATTATTCAAATAATATGAATTATTGATCTGATAATGGGAAATACTATGCAGCAACAATTATTGAAACAACAATAATATAAAATATCAACGCAGCAATTATTGAATCAATAAAATAAAATATTGAATAATAACTACTGTAACAATTATTGAGTAGTGCCTTCTTACGTAAGAATCAATAATTGGTGCAATACCGTGTGCTACTGTATTTTAACCACCGGGTATTCCAACAGTATTAACGGTAACAACTACGCCGTTATTTATAAACAACTTATACTTGTCGTTTTCTTCATCCAATCGCTTTCCGTTATGGGGCCCACACAAGGCTGCGTCGTCGTACGAATATTCCCCGACAGCAAGAATATTCCACGACCAACCGAATATTCACCGACCAAAAATAAATATTTTATAACCACTTGCTTATTTTGCAAAATTTGCACATTTCACCCATAACCAAAGTATTATATCAAATTAACCCCTTATTATTCACAATAATATTTAGAGAAAATTTAATTTTATTCATTAATAAGTTGGGGTCTTACAACCTCCCCTCCTTATGAAATTTCGTCCTCGAAATTGACGTACGTACCTGATGTTTCAAAAAGGTGAGGATACCTCGCTTTCATTTCTGATTCCAACTCCCAGGTCATTTCTTCAATAGCATGGTTTCTCCACAAAACCTTAACTTGTGGTATAACCTTCGTGCGTAAGACATGCTCTTTCCTATCCAAGATCTTAACAGGTACCTCCTCGTACGTTAAATCTTCAGCTATCTCGTCTGGTTCTAACTCAACAATGTGGTTCGGGTCTTTAACATATTTACGAAGCATAGATATTTGAAAAACATTATGAACACGAGACATGCTTGGAGGTAATGCGAGTCTATATGCCACATTTCCTATTCGCTCAAGAATCTCAAATGGACCAACAAATCTTGGATTGAGCTTTCCTCTCTTCCCAAATCTTGTAACTCCCTTCCATGGTGCAACACGTAACAATACATGATCCCCAATATTAAATTCCACGTCCTTCCGATGAAGATCCGCATAACTCTTTTGTCGATCCTGTGCCGTTTGTATACGTTGTCGAATCGTTTGGATCTTCTCTGTAGTAATGCGTACCAATTCTGGTCCCAACAATGTTGCTTCACCCACCTCGTCCCAGCATACTGGAGAACGACATTTTCTTCCATACAACGCCTCAAATGGAGCCATACCTATGCTCGCCTGATAACTGTTGTTATAGGAGAATTCCACCAATGGTAGGTACTTATCCCAACTCCCTTTGAGATCTAAGACACAAAGTCTTAATAGATCTTCAAGAGTTTGAATAGTCCTCTCTGATTGTCCGTCCGTTTGAGGATGGTATGCTGAACTGAATCGTAAATCCGTGCCCATAGCTTTCTGCAAGCTAACCCAAAATCGTGAAGTGAATCTTGGGTCACGATCCGAAACTATGGATACTGGCATGCCATGCAATCTCACAATCTCGTTCACGTACATACTAGCAAGACGTTCAAGGGAATAAGTCTCACGTATCGGCAAGAAATGAGCGGACTTGGTTAATCTATCAACAATAACCCAAATCGCATCTATGCCTTGAGAAACCTTGGGAAGACCCGTAACAAAATCCATAGTAATGTGTTCCCACTTCCATTTCGGAATCTCAAGTGGTTGCAATGGACCCTTTGGTACTTGATGCTCCGCTTTTACACGTTGACAATGTGAAACCCCAGATTTTATGAATAAATATTTAATTTTTCTCGAAATAATTTTTTTTATATTAATGTGTGGATTTGATATAATAGTTATGGGTAGTATTTATAAATTTTGCAAAGTATGCAAGTTGTCATATTATATTCGATTGGTCGGAGAATATTCTTTTTGTCGGGGAATATCCGTACGACGGTACAATTATTGGTGGACCCCACAACGGAATTATTGTCGGATTGAGAAAACGACAAAAATACTTTATGAAAATAACGGCGGAAGTTTTACCGTTGATACTGTTGAACTACTCGGTAGTAAAAGTACAGTAATACGTGTGGTTGCATAGTAGCACACGGTATTAATTATTAATGCTTATGTGAGAAGTCACTCAGTTTGATTCCATTATTGTCAGTTAATAATATGAATTATTTAGCGATAATGACGTTTTGTTTTATTCGTATTATTAACGTAATAAAACAGAAACATCTTTTTATATAAAACAGAATACTTTATTAAAGTTATTCTATAAATAGAATATATTATATTTTATTTAAAAGATTTTTCTTTAAATATGGACCATCAGATTAAAGTAATCAATCTGGACCGTTCATGGATTAGTTACTATGCATTCCATTTTCCTATAAATAGAAGCTCATTCCTTCATTATTTCTTACGAATTCACTGAACTCTAGAGAGAGAAACTATAGAGAGAAACTATAGAGAGAGAGAAGAAGAGTATTCTGCTACTTAACTACTTCCTTACTTCAGCTCTTCTTTAAAACGGTAGGGAATATTATTTTTTTTATATTCATGAAGAGAACTTCTGTTATTCCATTTGTTATTATTCTGTTAGAATAACCAGTATACGCGGTCTACCCTATACTTGGTGACATTCTTCTATTATTCTGTTGGAACATCCTGTCTGTGTGTTTTACACCGGACCTGGTTCCGTTTATTATTCTGTTGGAACATCCTGTCTGTGTGTTTTACACCGGACCTGGTTCCGTTTTATTATTATTCTGTTGGAATATCCTGTCTGTGTGTTTTACACCGGACCTGGTTCCGTTTTATTATTATTCTGTTGGAATATCCTGTCTGTGTGTTTTACACCGGACCTGGTTCCATTATTTATTATTCTGTCGGAATATCCTGTCTGTGCGTTTACGCCGGACCTGGTTCCATTATTTATTATTCTATTGGAATAACCTGTCTGTGCGGTCTATCGCATGCATGGTGATTTTTTTTTTGTTATTCCATTCTTTATTGTACTCAGTTGGTTAAGTTTTGACTTCTATACTCCATGAAATTTGTGGAATATCCTTGATAGTTGCGTTTCATCCAGTATCTTTTCAAGAAAATATTCTTCTAAGCATTCTTGAATTTTACTCCACAATGCAGTATCATGTTGACAATTTGGACGTTGTTAATTCCTGGATAAATTAATTCTTGAACTTGTTTTATTGAATTTTTATATCATTGTCATCATCCTCATGTTTATAAAATGTTGAAAGTCATCTGTGGCATGTAGTGCATAGATGGACTTGGTATGATTATGACCAGGGATTATTCGGTATAATCATGACCGTAATGTTACAAATGATGTGGTAAAAGTCCTCATTGGCCCGTAGTGCATTGATGGACAGTTGTTGGCATGATCATGACCATTAATGAATACACGAATATCCTTGGCCGTAGTGCAAGGGTGATTCGATGATGTGGATTATTTTATTAAGCTGAGTCTCAGCGATCGCAGTGTTGAAAAACCTTTTAAATCATAAAAGATAGTAGAGTTTATTTTCTACTTGACTCTTTTAATGGATTGCTTGTTCCGCTGCAGTTAAACTTGATGTCTATTATATTTTATCAGTTTAACATTGTTGAAGGCTAATGATAATTTATTCTGCATTATCTTAGTCATAATATTTCTTACTGGGCTAGTTGAGCTCACCCTTTCTTTCACTGTTCTCTTCAGGAAATGAGAACGTAGCTGGGACAAGTCGGGGTACGGAGTGATGGTCCGAATGATAGTATTAGTTAGTAGTCCTCACTATTCTATGTAATGGTGTGTTAATAAATGTAATGAGGACTCCTTTTGAGTATGAATACTCTCTAGAAGATAATATTTGTATTCAAACTCACAGTTTATGTTTTGTCGTATTGTACACGACAGATGTATTAATCAGTTGTATTTGTATTCTGTACTATGTATCTGACGACCCAAGATGGGTGATGTATACCTAATTTTGGGGGCGTCACAGACAAGTTAAACATCTCGAGATAAACTCCGCGATTTCTCTTTTCATATTGCTCCACCAAAATGTATGTCGAAGATCGTGATACATTTTGGTACTTCCAGGATGGATTGCAAATGGTGTGTTGTGTGCCTCCATCATTATTCTATGCTTCAAGTCAAAATCGTTAGGAACACAAAGTCTGGAGTTGACTCGAAGTATTCCTTCTTCATCGATTCTTGCTTCTGGAATAGCACCTTCTTGCACTTTCTTCTTCATACGCATCAGCTCTATATCCGTAGCTTGAGCAGCTTTAACTTTATCGATTAAAGTCGGTTCTACTCGTATATTTGATATCATCATGTGGGTACTTGGAGCCTTCATCTCTATCTCCATCCTTTGCAAGTCATACAAAATGGGTCTTTGTGTTAACAACATTGCACTCGTACCCGCGTATAATCTTCTACTCAATGCGTCAGCTACTACGTTCGCTTTTCCAGGATGATATTGGATGGTATGATCGTAATCTTTTAACAGCTCGAGCCAACGTCGCTGCCGCATGTTGAGTTCCTTTTGGGTGAAGAAATATTTGAGGCTTTTATGATCTGTATAGATCTCCACTTTCTCCCCATACAGGTAGTGTCTCCAGATCTTCAACGCAAAAACGACTGCTGCCAACTCCAAATCATGAGTAGGATAATTCCTCTCATATTCTTTGAGTTGTCGTGAGGCATAGGCTATGACTTTCCCATGTTGCATGAGAACACATCCTAACCCTTTGCCTGAAGCATCGCTGTAGATAACAAATCCATCCGAACCAGATGGTATTGTCAAAACAGGTGCCGAAATGAGTCTCCTCTTGAGTTCTTGGAAACTCTTCTCGCATTCCTCACTCCATACGAATTTTGTATCTTTCCGAGTCAGCTGAGTTAACGGAGTAGCGATTCGAGAAAATCCTTCCACAAATCTCCGATAATAACCAGCTAAGCCTAGAAAGCTACGTACTTCGATTACCTACTTAGATTGCTCTCAACTGTGACTCATATCCCAACCTTCGATAGCACGTCACAATGACACCTATCAGTTTACTACCGCACGAATATGGCGTCCCCTACGGAGAGTCTGGATTCAGTGCATTCCATAAAGGAAGTCACCAGATAAAGGCTCGGTTATCAACTTCTATAGTTAGGTTTTTAACTCCCGAAGTTCAATAGGAGTCATTCGATATAAGATTTTAGAAATGAGTTTTGTATCGGGTTGAAGATCAATACAAAAATTCAATATCACGCTCTGGGTTAAGCCAGGAAATTCTTCAGGAAATACGTCAAAATTTTACTAACAATAGAAATATCATTCACATCTAACGTATTTTTGTTCAAGTTCATAACATAGCTAAGAAAGCTTGACATCCGTTTTTCAATAAACGAATGACTTTACGGCTTGATATGAAAGAGTTTGACTTCAATGGTTTGGTTGCTTGAATTTGAATAACAGGTTGCTTAGGAATATGAAAACTAACAACCTTACAAAAGCAATCAATTTGGCATGATGAGTAGTTAACCAATCGATTCCTAAAATCACATCAAAAGCAAGTATCTTTAAAGAGATAAGGTCAACAGGTAATGTGATGGTGCCAACTTGGATCAAACAAGATTTATAAATAGTGGATGTGATGAAAGTTTCTCCTAACGGAGTTTCCACAGATAGGTCAAAGTTTAACTTCTCCGGAATCAAGTTTAAACGTTGAGCACAAGCAGGAGAGATAAAAGAATGGGTAGAACCGGTATCTAATAAGGTATAAACTTCGCAAAAATTTATAATTAACTAACCCGTGCTAATTTCGTTCGGGTTCCTCGCATTCTGACCAGTCACGAAAAATGCTCTTCCAGGAACCGTTGACTTTGACTTATCCGGGACAACTTTTGGAGTCACCATCCCCGCTGAACTTGGTTTTACTACAGAACACTCTCGAGCTATATGACCCTCCTTTCCACAGTTATAACATACCTTGAACTGCTGTGGGCAGTTTGGACTTATATGTCCCTCCGCATCTGTAACATCTAACTGGCGGTCGTTCTCCTCCCCTAGAATTTGTTCCTGGTGCTGGTGCTGCTATCGACGTCTTCCTGTCATCGTTAAATCTTCTCTTCTTGAAATTTTCACTTGACTCACCTCTCCTATTATCATGGCCATGGTGACCACCCGAGTGGTTACCGCTTTTGTCCGAATGCTTTCCTTCCCTCTGGTTGTCATTGCTTCGATGACTGCCGCCACCGGTATGACCCTGGTTGTGGTCCCTCGGTTGAACATACTCATTATCTCGCTCTAATAATTGAGCCCTGTTTACAACATCTGAATATAAAGAAAATTTATGAGAGATAAGATATTGTCGAATCTCGGGTTTTAGACCTCTCAGAAACATCCTTGTCATTCGTTCCTCATTTTCGACCAAATGAGATGCAAACCTGGATAACTCTGCAAACTTCGCCTCGTACTGGGACACCGTCATGTTATTTTGTTCCAGTCTGATAAACTCCACCTCCTTCATATGACGAATACTTTCTGGAAAGTACTTGTCATTGAACAGTTTTTGAAATGTTTCCCAGGACATGTTGAGTGCGTCAGGCTGGGTACGCTTCACAGACTCCCACCAGTAGTCTGCCTCACCGCGAAACATAAAAGTGGCGAATGGAATCTTCTGTTCCTCCGTGCATCCCAAGACATCGAATATCTTGGTAATTTGCTTGACCCACGTTTCCGCCATGATCGGATCCGGTTTTCCCTTAAATTCTGGTGGTCCCAATTCTTTGAACTGCTTAGCTGTGACAAACCGGGCGTTGTTATCATTTCCACCCGTATTCTGCGCACGAGTCTCCCTCGTCTGATTTTGCATGAACTGCAAAAAGCTCCTAAACATTCCATCATTCATCGTTTGCTCGGTAACGTTGTTTACAGGAGGAATATTGCCTTCCTGTTGCACGTTCCCCTGGGTAGTGATCAAAGGTGTCTCCACGGTCTGATTTACTCCATTATTAACGTTCTCAGCTGCCATTCTTAAATACTGTCATAAAACAAGGGTTAATAGTCATGTCATATATTATCCCTATACTCTGACCGACCAAATAAACACCAAATAAACTTAGTCAAGTCATACTAGTGAAGGAATTCCCCGTCTCTCCCCTCCTAGTTCTTGTCTCACATCTCAGCCAGGGATCATATCCCTAAGCTTTGATACCAACTGTGACGCCCCCAAAATAGGTATACAACACCCATTCTGAGTCGCCAAATACATGGTACAGAAAGCAAACTATAACTTCAATAATACAAATGTCGTGCAAAATACGACAACACATACTGTGAGTTTAAATACAAATATTGTCTTCTAGACAATATCCACACTCAAATAAATCCTCATTACAATTATTCAAACACTATTTTACAGAAATAGTGAGGACTGCTAATACATCTTTCTAGAACCATTACTCCATACCCCGACTAGATCCTGCTATGTTCTCACCTCCTGAGAAGAAAAATGGAACAAAAAGGAAAAGGGTGAGCTCAACTAGCCCAGTAAAGAATATTATGACTAAGATAATATACAACAAATTATCGTTAGTCTTCAACAGGAAAAAATCTGATAAAATATAATCGACAACAAGTTTTAGATCAACAACTGCAGCGGAAACAACAAACCATTAGAAGAGTCAAGTAGAGAAAGAATTCTACTATCTTCTAAGATTTAAAAGTCCATCATCAATATTTTATCCCTGTAACATCAATTAATAATCATCTTTAACCAAATATTCATCTTTGCACTACAGGCCAAAGATATTCATTTGTATCACCTGTCAGTCATGTTCATCTCAACACCTGTTCATCTTTGCACTACAGGCCAAAGATATTCATCAAGTAATCATACATCTTTGCACTACAGGCCAAAGATATTCATCAAGTAATCATACATCTTTGCACTACAGGCCAAAGATATTCATTAATATCATCATTTAGGACTGAGGATGATGAAAAATATCTTAAAGAGAACGAATCCAATGAGACAGAAGGACAAATAGTAGGGATCCGTATAACAGTTTATCCAAGATCAATAATACTTCATAATAATCAATTGTGAAGCAGAATTCAAAAATAAAGATTAAAACATGGATACAATCAAAGATAGTAACCATAATAGACATCTTGGACAAAAAAGGAAAATTTTATTTTTCGGTGAATAGTGCCGTATTCGTGAATAGTACCGTATACGTGAATAGTGCCGTATACGTGAATAGTAACCCCCGACACAAAAAGTTCTAAATTTGATAAAAACTCATATCAATATTTCAGCATAATGATATTGAAGAAAATAATATCATTAAGAAGAAAATAATATCCCTTACCTCAAAATATCAGTACTTCTGGTCGGAATACCGGTATAAGGCTGAAAGAAACTTGCTCTGATGAATAGAAACTCTCAAAGTATCTAAATACTCACAAAATACACTCAATAATCTAGAGAGAGAAAGAGAGAAAACTTGTTTCTGGTGTAATTTTCAATTCTAACTTAGCCCTCTATTTATAGGAAAATTTTGGTAGGTTTGACCTGCAACCTGATGGCTTTACCTGCTACTATTCCCACCTACCACATTTGAAATATAATTCAGCACATTTCTTCACCAACCACAAGTGGGGCCCACCAATTCTAGAATTTTCCATCAAAATGATAAACTCCGAAAATTCAACAATTTCTGAACCAGTCATCTTGTAAAATTCGTAATAAATCATACGTTCATTTTTAACGGTTCAAAATTTGTGGACATATACTCAACTTATATATGTATAACATATCCAAAATTTACCACGATCCAACGGTCGGATTAAAAATTATAACCCCCGCAAAATATCTCAAAAACCCTGATTTTTAATACCTCCATTCCGACAAAAATATGGATAAAAACCTCAACATTAACTCCTTCATTTTTAACCACAAAAATATATCCCTCATTTATATCCACATAAAATAAATATTTCCTTATCATATGAATCAATAATTAATTATTCATAAATAATATTACAGAATCACATTTATGACAACCAGGCCGTTCCCAGGAAAGAGGGGGCTTTCCAATAAGGATTTCTCCTTACTGGCGCGCAATTAGATGACCAAACCTCTCCTTAGACAGAACTTTCTAGACATTGCCAATAATGTTATCTAATAATATTATTCAAATAATATGAATTATTGATCTGATAATGGGAAATACTATGCAGCAACAATTATTGAAACAACAATAATATAAAATATCAACGCAGCAATTATTGAATCAATAAAATAAAATATTGAATAATAACTACTGTAACAATTATTGAGTAGTGTCTTCTTACGTAAGAATCAATAATTGGTGCAATACCGTGTGCTACTGTATTTTAACCACCGGGTATTCCAACAGTATTAACGGTAACAACTACGCCGTTATTTATAAACAACTTATACTTGTCGTTTTCTTCATCCAATCGCTTTCCGTTATGGGGCCCACACAAGGCTGCGTCGTCGTACGAATATTCCCCGACAGCAAGAATATTCCACGACCAACCGAATATTCACCGACCAAAAATAAATATTTTATAACCACTTGCTTATTTTGCAAAATTTGCACATTTCACCCATAACCAAAGTATTATATCAAATTAACCCCTTATTATTCACAATAATATTTAGAGAAAATTTGATTTTATTCATTAATAAGTTGGGGTCTTACAAGAAATCTCTCTTTTTTGTAACAAACTAATATATATATATATATATGTGTGTGTGTGTGTGTGTGTGTGTGACGCCCCCAAAACAGGTATACAACACCCATTCTGAGTCGTCAATAACATGATATAGAAACAACTACAACTTTATTAATACAACATAAAACCTGTGAGTGTAAATACAAATATTATTATCTAGACAATATCCACACTCAAATAAGTCCTCATTACAATTATTGATACAATATTTTACAAAAAAAATGGTGAGGACTACTAAAACAACTTCCTAGAACCTTCATTCCATACCCCGACTAGTACTTGCTACATTCTCGCCTCCTGAGAAGAAAATGGAACAATAAGGAAAAGTGTGAGCTCAACTAGCCCAGTAAAGAACATTATGACTAAGATAACATAGAACAAATTATCGTTAGTCTTCAACAGGGAAAAATCTAATAGAATACAATAGACAACAACTTTTAAATCAATATTCGCAGCGGAAAATAATAATTCATAGAAGAGTTACGTAGAGAATGAAATCTACGATTATCTATGAATTTAAAAGTCCATCATCAACATTTTATTCCTGTAACATCAATCAATAAATATCTTGAATCAAATAGTCATCTTTGCATTACAGGCCAAAGATATTCATCAGTTGGTCATGTTCACCTCAACACCTGTTCATCTTTGCACTACGGGCCAAAGATATTCATCAGAAATCATTCATCTTTGCACTACAGGCCAAAGATATTCAGTTATATCATCATTTAAGACTGAGGATGATGAAAAATATTTTAAAGGAAACGAATCCAGTGAAACAAAATAATAAATATTAAGGATTCGTATTTCAACTATTCTATGTCCAAAAATATCTCATTAATAATCATAATGAAGTAAAATTTAAGAATGATCAAAACATGGATACAATCAAAGCTAGTATCCAGAATAGATATTTGGACAAAAAGAAGAAAATTTCATTTTTCGATGAATAGTAACTCGTAAATAGTAACTCATGAATAGTAACTTGTGAATAGTAATCCCGATATGAAAAGTTCCAAATTTGATAAAAAGTTCTGATCAATACTTCGGCATAATGATATTGAAGAAAATAATATCATTTAAGAAAAAATAACATCCCTTACCTCAGCAAAAACAGTACTTCTAGTTAAAATACCGGATATAGGTTATGACTTGAACTTGCACCGTATAGCAACACTCAAAGTATCAAATACTCACAAGAATGCGCTCGATATAGAGAGAGAAATAGAGAGAAACTTGTATTTCTGGTGTGATTTTCAATTATAACCTAAGCACCCTATTTATAGGAAAATGCTTAGAACACCAAAGCAGAAAATTTAATATAATATTAATATATATATATATATATATATATATATATATAATTTTCAAACCCACCTCAAGACCATCTGAACTCAGCTCATTATGCACATGTTGTAGCCCACAAAACAAACAAAAAACGTTTTCTTTGAAAAGAATAATTAAAACTTCCAAAAATCAATTATTTCGGAACTTCGGAACTTCAATAATTCATAATAAATAGCCCTTTTATCAGAAAATTCGAATCTCGAGAGTTTTTATAGGAAATTCAATTCTCTACAACTTTGCAGAAGAAAGTTTTTTCAAATTCCAAACAGAAATTGACCGAAATCTACAAACGGGCGATTTTACCGTCAATAATAAATTTTCGGTCAAGAATTATGTCCACCAACACACAAAACATGTGTTAATTATTTAATGCCACAAAAATACTCTTCCTCCTCATATACTTATATATTCCACATTCATTGTAAAAATACCATCATCAATATATTATTAAAATAATATATTTAAATGAATTATTTTATCAGAAAAAGATAAAATATTAATTTTCAACAATTGTCACATTAAAAATTTTCTCCATCTATATCCACATAAAATCAATATTTTTCTCATCATATAAATCAATAATTAATTATACACAAATAATATTACAGAATCACAGTACTAGCAACCAGGCCGTTCCCAGGAAAGAGGGGGCTTTTCAATAAGGATTTCTCCTTACTGGCGCGCAATTAGATGACCAAACCTCTCCTTAGACAGAACTTTCTAGACATTGCCAATAATGTTATCTAATAATATTATTCAGATAATATGAATTATTGCTCCGATAATGAAAAATACTGTGTAGTGACAATTATAAAATATCAACGTAGCAATTATTTAATCAATAAAATATTGAACAGTAATTACTGTAATCATTATTGAGTAATGCCTTCTTACGTAAGAATCAATAATTGGTGCAATACCGTGTGCTACTGTGCAACAACGCGTATTACTGTGTTTTAACCACCAGGTATTCCAACAGTATTAACGGTAACAACTATGCCGTTATTTATAAACAACTTATTTTTGTCGTTTTCTTCATCCAATCGCTTTCCGTTATGGGGCCCACAAAAAACTGCGACGTCGTACGAATATTCTCCGACAGTAAGAATATTCCACGACCAAGCGAATATTCCCCGACAACAATGAATATTTTATAACCACTTGCTTATTTAAAATATTTGCGCATTTTACCCATAACTGACCACATTAATCAAATCAACCCTTACTATTTCAGAATAATAAATAGAGAAAATTAAATTTCATTTATTAATAATTTGGGGTCTTACAATATATATATATATATATATATATATATATATATATATATATATATATGCTATAAAATGAGCAAACAGTTTGGGCTCGATTCGTATTCCCTCAATTTAAAGTTTGATTCGAGTTCGACTCGAATTAAATATAAATGATTCAAATATGTGTAAATTTTAAAGTTCGATAAATTATTCGAACCTCCTCAAATTTTTATTGATAATGGATTATATTCGTTCAAAAAGTTCAAACTGTTCGGGCTCGATTCGAGATTGCGATTGACTCGATAACTAAACGAGTATCAATCAAACTATATTTTATACTCGATAAATTTTAAAAATAAAATATAAGCAACTCAATACTGGACTCAACTAAACTCATTTACACCCATATATATATATATATATATATATATATATATCTTCAAGTTTGAAATGGATCATGAGTCGTTACTTATTTGTATTCAACCATATAAATTTAAATGACCCAATATAAAAATATATGAATAAATTCCTTATAAGTTGACGACCGTGTAAAAGAATTAGACATATGGATGATGAGGGTTGCCGTTCTGTGATCACTGGTCTAAAATTTTAATCTTGTGCCGGAAACAAAGGGCAATTTCGTCAATGATGATACTTTCTCTTCATTTTTCCTATATTATAATAATAATAATAATAATAATAATAATAATAATAATAATAATAATTCTAGGCACTACTGCGTAACAGCACAAAAACAAACGTAGAACATAGTCATTGTTCATGATGTTAAATTATGGCTTACACCACATGATAGCCATCATGTTTTCTCTTTAGAATTTTTATTTTTTTTAAATTAAAAAAAAAACAAAAACAAAAACAAACTCCGTTTGTCTCAGCTCTCTCTCTATATATTTATATCTATATATTTTCTTGCAATCTAAGCCTAGCTTCACTTCAAACCCTAAAGTTCAGTACTGGTTACAGAAATCTGATCAATGAGCTCAGTTTGCATATCAAAGTGCGTAAATGACACCAGAGTTCCGGTGAGAGCCAGCTATGTCAACCTCTACAAGTGGCCGGAATCAGATGCCGAGTTCGTGAAGTCGGTGGGGTCGTGGTCTGGTACTCATGTTGAGGAAAGGCGGCAACACCCTTACCCTAGGATCAGGCCTACTACTACTAGTACTAGGGTGGTGGACAGTGTGTCATGCAGGCAGATGTATCTTAGGAGCTACACTTTTTCAAGAAAAGAAACAATGCCCCAGAGGACTAAAAAGTGCTTGGGTAGGGTCAAAGAGAGAGTGGCGGCTCGCGGGCGCCGATCCGAGAAATCTTCAAGAGGTACAGGTAGTAGTAGGAGGAGGTGTGCGGCGGTGAGGAGAGCGAAGGAGTTGTCATGCGCCGCCCTGTGTGCTATTTTCCAAAGACTGCTCTCTTGCACTGCCACTGTAGATGTATTGCCCAATAGAGACTATAATAACTAAGTTACGCGCGTTTTCATCAATTTAATTTATTTAGCAATATTCGATCTTTATATATATATATATATATATATAGTGTTTTAATTTTCTTCTTTCTTTTTCTTTCTGTTTTTCTTTACATTTTCTTGTTGATTTTGAGGCTTTTGAACATGTGGCCAAACGGGTTGTTGTAAAGATTTGCATAATGTTTTGTTCTGGGTATGGTATGGTATGGTATGGGTATTTATCAAAAATTATACTCACACACACACACCTGACACCAGGGCCAACAACATTAATTAATTCACTTTTTGCATTGCATATATGCTGTGATGATCAGTATTAATTGTAATTTCTCTTTAAGAGAGGTAATATGTTTTTGCAAAAAATAATGAAGCAATATACTACTCTTATTATGTGTATTATTAAAATTTATATTGAAAATGTTACATTTTGCTATTGAAATGGAGTAGTACTGCATGTCAACTTCATTCCTTTAGTCAACAGCATATCTATATACTCCTCTTTTTTCTTCTTTTTTTTGGTTAGTTTTGTATTTATCCTATAGATATGTAGGGAAGGTAACGATGAAGGGCAGGCATGGAAACGTTTACGATCTGTTTCTGAGTTTTAAAATGGACAGAAAAAAAAAAGAAATGGACGAAAAATTTAAATTTTCTTTCCAATTCTTATGTTTCTGAATTTTTTAATAAACGGAAAATAATAGAAATGGATAGAAAACTTAGCCACTTTTTCTGCCAAAGTTTTCCGTCCAAATGGAAAAGAAATTGGAATAAGTAATATTTTTATAATTCTCATATTATCCTCAACTTTTAATATAATAAATTTTAAATTACAACTCATGTCCTCAATTTTAAATTTTCTATTCTTTTCTATTAAAAACTCAGAAACAACACAAATGAAAACTTTAAATTTTCTATTCTTTTCTTTTCTGTTCTAATTTAAGTTTTTTATTCTTTTATTTTCTGTTCAAAATTCAGAAACAGAGTATTAAGGAGATAAAAATTAAAGAAGAAGTAGAGAGTAATAATAGTAGTAGTAGTTACCGCAATCAATGAAAATTAAAGGACAAGGTGTTTCATAATATGGGAGAGGGAAATTGGAGTTTTCAACTTAAATAATCTGAGTTGAGTCGAGTATTGAGTCACTCAGATTTAATTCACAAAATTTATCGAGTATAAAATAAGGTTTGATTGAAACTCGTTTAACTATCGAGTCGAACACAATCTCGAATCGATCCCGAACAGTTTGAACTTTTATAATCCGAATATCAATAAAAAATTTAATTTGAAAATATTCGAATAATTTATCAAATTTTAAAATTTGCTTATATTTAAATCATTTATAGCTTGCATAGATGCATGATATGACTATGACAGCAATAGTTCCTAAATTTTGAAAACGAAAACTGAGTAAACGTACGAGCACTAGATATTAGACCTTAATTAATGATATTACATTTTCACAAAATATTTTCCTAATTAAAACAATGTATCAATAAAAAAAAATTCAAGAACATTAACACTAATAATTATTAAGGATGAAGTTAGTAACAAATACTCTTGTTAGTATGAGTTCACTATTTCAAAAGGTATGGTCTCTTTTCAAGTCATTCCAATATAATTCTCACGTTTCATGTTAGTATATGCTTACATATACTTCTTCATTTTCAAAAAAAAATTCTCATTTATCAACTCTTTTTTTCAGAAAAAAAATTATTTACTTTTATAATAGTATAAAATGACAACTGAATGGACTTTCAGTCTTCCTGTCAGAAAATCACTAAATCACTTTGAGATATCCGGTTAGCATGTAGTGAACTTTATAGTAAGTTTACTTCATACTTAATACAATATTGACACACATGTAAAAGAGTAATCTTTCCACCTGCGTGTCAACACTATATTAAACTTACCATAAAGTTCACTTAATGCTAACCACTCTCCACTTTGCCCGATCACCCATTACGCGCTATGAGAGATGAAACCTAGGCTAATAAGAAAATGACAGAGATATTGCGCGCCATCTTACATTATTACACCGGTAGCAGATCTCAAATATCTCTCTCCCCAATGACACAAATTAAACCCATCCCATCTTTGAGTTTGATACAATTTGCCATTTTTCCTCCTACACTAAATTATTTTTCTAGACAAAACTATCAAACACATTGTTGTACTCCATCTCCAGGAGCACCTACATATTTAGCTTATCATATGTACAGATACCTTTTCATTTATAAAGTAGTACAGATACAACTGCAGAACATGTCGTACCAACTGACAGAGCGATAAGTATATACACACACACACACACACAAAAAGAACATGAGAAAGGAAGACAAGCATTCCTACTTTGCCAAATACTTCCTAGGTACATATTTGGTAGCATTGCATACTGACAAACAAACTAGTGCCAATACAACAAAATTATAATTAGGTAGCATAAGAAACTCAGAGAAGAAAACAAGTGGGACTTTGACAAATGACAATCCAAAGTTAATTCTAATTTTCAAGAAATGAACATTCATACATCCAAACTACCACAATAATATATATCTATATAACCTAACACAACATTAAATTTTTAAATAGAGCAATGAATATATGTGAATAAAACACATGTCTGCATTTATACATGTAATCAACCAAGATTTTGCATATCCACCTCACAGGACTTTTACATGCAGAATGAAAGTGAGCCAACCAAGGGAAAAAAATTCCAAGAGGAACTGCCGCCAGTGGCGGAACCAAAATGTTTCTATAGGGGGGTCAAAATATATCAGTAAAAAAAAATTATTTATTGACGCTTGAAGTGTTTCTTTCGGTTGTACGACTGAAAGGAGGCAACTGTATCCTACGAGTCTGCATAATCTAACCTAACCTAATTCAATAACCTAATTCAATAATTTCTTCAACTAACTTAATTTAATAATTTCAATTATTTCACAAACAATATACCATAAATATAAAAATATACAATATCAATTCAAAATTTCAAATATTCAATGAAAATAACAACACATAATCTCTAATTCATGGCATAACAAACTCTAAATCTCTAATTTAATGGCAAAATTAAACACAAAATTCCTTATTTGTAGACATATACAGAGATTAACATATATGAAAAAGAAACACAAAAGGGCCAAAGGGGTGACCTCACTGACCTCAACCTGGAGAGAAAAAAGGGAAAGCAAAGGCACTAAGGCAGGAGGAACTAACGAGTACCGAACTAGGAATTTTGAAGAGAAAAGTAAAGGTTTTTTTTTAAGTTACTAATTGAAACGACGTCGTTTCATGTAAGTTTTTAAAAAAAAAAAAACTAACTGTTGCTGTGTTGCAGACCTGCAGCGAAGAAGGAAGGCGTGAGGCGGCAGCGGGGTCATATGCAGGGTACACTAGGGGGAGTCGCCAGAATACCAGGGTCAGATGCCTCCCCCTCCCTGGTTCCGCCTCTGACTGCCACAATGATTCAAGAACAAGATCAGAACACCAACATATCTTGTTTCTTCAGTTCACAACATTTGTTTCAACTGCTATCCCAAAATACCGAGAAGTACCAAATATTTCAAACATTCAATGACTCAAGCTTGCGCACATGTTTCACTAGAACAGTAACGTCGTACAGATTCATTTGACTACAGAACACTGATATTTCTTCCATTACAATAATATATTGAGCTGAAACAGTATTTATATGAATCTTTTGGTGTATTGACATTCTCACAGAATCTCTTTCTCATTTCACGGTAGGAAGTGCTTTCTGCTGCACAACAGATTACCACAAAACTAAATCTGCTTCCACCATTTTTTTTTCTACACGGAACTACTTTTTTCCAATTTAGCAACGACAAGAAAAATAAATAGTTTCCTTGCTCCTAGTAATGAAGGAGGAAGAAACTAATAAGATTAGCATGAAAGCATTACACTACCCTTTGGAAGAGGAGATCAGATGAACGGACTTGTATTCAAATGTTGTGACTAAACAAAATCAAAATGAATTAGTATTTTCATGTCTTTGGCAACAGAACGTAATGTAAATGCAGAATTAAACATTGTCAGCTTGAACCAGTATAAAAGCATTAGCAGATTCAAGAGAAGTTAGTTTTGATCTTTTTGCAACCCATTATTTGGCAGAGAATCTTAAAGACTTGGAAACTTTATCACTGCATTGATATAGTTACTAATGCTTTATCGGCCACATTTGATGAGCATAGCAGAAAGCAGGACTGGATATGCTAAGCTACAGAAGGTTAGCATTTTGCCACAACTAATCAAAAACTATTGTGTTAAAAGAAAAACTAAGTTTGCATGATGAAAGTGACAACTATTTTGCAAGGAAATACTTTCAATGCAAGGACCCAACAGTCAAGCACGGGATAACAAACTGCTTACTTGCATAGTTGTTCTCAGACTCCGTGTGGGAAAGCAACAGTTGGAAGGTTGTTTTATATCAACAACAGTGCCAAAATCTATATTATATAGCCTCCATGGGAGGTTTGGTGCAACTATGTCACACTCTTTTTTCCTCTTTTGCCCCTACAACTTTAACTATATTACTATTTTATCGTTCTTATATTAATTTTTTTTTATCCTTCTATTTAGTCCTGTAAATTTTATAAAGTTCCTATTTTACCTCGCATAATTTATACACGCAACGTGTATGCCACCGGGTGCTGATATATATAATAGTAGCAATAGAAATTTTGAATACAGAAAGTATTTCATAACTTATTAATTGCAATTTGAAAATACCAATAACATCAATTTCCTTATTAGCTGAAAAGAATCTGCACAGTAGACAAACTTATCATGATGTTTATCGACATGCACGAGTACACATATACTTGCACATGCTTATGACTTCCCCATGGCTATGCAAAAAATTAGTAAATTCTATGTCTTCTGCTACCATGCGTATTCTTTTACATACAATATTACTAAAATTTAATGAACAACATCGCTCCTTGGTAGATTAATTATTTCATCCCCAAACTTAGCATACTGTGAAGGATAAATCTCTTTGCAAACTTCTTCTAGATCTAATTTAATGATTACTATGATTTATTACTTCAATACATAATCCTTTTTATGCATGCTTTTACCTTTTTCAAAAAGTAAAGAAATTTCAGAATATTACAATTGGACGACCAAATAAAACATACACAAAACACATACTAGTGATGCCGTCGGCATTAATTAAGAGTAAGATAAAACAGAAGCTGAAGTAAAAGCACATATGCATCTCAAGCGCCATATAAAGTCAACTCTAATAGTCAATGAGATACAAGAATTTCTACAAGCATCTTCTGTCAATTCTCATGTCAACCACTAACATTTACAAAAAAGGTAGTCCCCTTTATGGAGCCATTTGACATAAATTTTGCAACAATAGCCATATTGAGCAATAAATTATAACTAAGAGATCATGCACACAAATGAGGATCCTCAAAGAAGAATTCCTAAGGCCAACAACAAAAGGAAACAAGGTAACGAACAAAGAGTTGTAGGATAATTTACAACTTTTTGTGCATGTTTTGTTTACAATTGGACAACCGAATAAAACATAAACAAACATACACTAGTGGTCAACTGGTCGTTGGCATTAGTTAAGAGTAAGATCAAACAAAAGCTGAACTAAAAGCACGCATACATCTCAAGTGCCTTAAAAAGTTACTGCTTGTCGCCTGTGAGAGACAAGAATCTTTTGTCAATTCTCATGTCAAACACAAACATTGACAAAAACAGGTAGGCCCCTTTATGGTGCAATTTGACATAAATTTTGCAACAATAGCCATATCAAGCAATAAAATATAACTAAGAGATCATGCAGACAAATAACGATCCTCAAAGAAGAATTCATAAGGCCACGACAAAAGGAAACAAGGTAATGAACAAAGTGCAGTGACAACAAACGACAATTTCAAGTGGACCAACTCTTTACGCTACAACTTGTAGGACAATTTATAACCCGAAAAGCAGCAACTATTTCATTAATTCTGAAGTTATCATAACATTAAAAACCAAACAACAGATAACTAGATCGTTCAACAAACCTACTTATAATTTTGATAAACAACTCATGATGTGTCATTAAGAAGACAGTATAAGAGTAAAAAGAGGACCAACCAAAGGCTGAGCCTCCCCCGCCAGAAGTTCACAGCTCGAATTCTTCATCCCGAAGAGCCATCTCTGCTGCTTCTTCCTCCTCACTGTCAAGAACAAAGTACTCATTCTTCTCAACTGGCCTGAACATATAAAACATCACCAAATAGAACGCAAGACTGGCAACTTCCTCAGCTGCATTCGACACCCACTGGAACTTATAGGCCGAAATAGTCCTAAGCGCAAAGACAACAATTCTGGTAAAGTACAAGTACCCAATCACCACAATGTAAAACTGCCTGAACAGTGTCAATTTCGCCAAATTCCTCGCAGCCTTCCCATCAGTCTTTGATGTTTCCCTCAACGACCTAATCGACCACACAATGGGGAAGATAATCGCGCAGCAACAAATAATATCCACCAACAAAAACACCTGATTCCAAGTCACCCAATCCTTAATAAAGGGTCCAGTCTCCCCAATCACAATAGAAGCAACATTGGCCAAAACCTGAAGCGGGATCACAATCATCAACACCTTCTTCTCCTTCTCTTGCAAAAAGGGTTTCAAAAATGACCATCCAGTCCCGATCAGCACAATCACAGTAAACAACAAGACAACCCTAATGAACTGAAAAATATAGAACAAAACATCCCATCCGTGGGGAGTACCGGTGACTTTCACATAATGCTTATCCTCCGCAGCACAGATCAAGTTCAAAGCTTTCATAACAAGTAATCCGGCCATTAAGAGATGGATCCGGTGAACGGATCGCTTATTTTTAAGACAGCTGAGTATCCAAAACCCAAGAAAAGCGATGTAAATGATGGAGAACAAAAAGTAGAGGGAGGGGAGCTGAGTTAGACCTGCAGATAGATAATCTTTGGTGGTGCCGCCATTGTCGAGATTGTAAACTTCTGTACGGACGTCCATGGTTACTTGGCTTTCAGGGGCGCAATTGGCGAAGAAGAGGCTGTATTCATTGGGGGAGCTGACGGGGTAAGACTTGTTGAAGAAGGAGTGAGGCGGCGGAGAGAGATCGCGGAAGGTGAAGAGGAGGCTTATGTATTTGGAATCAACTACACAGAAGCTAGGGTTTTGCTGGAGCTCCAGGAGGACTTGGATTAGGGATTCCTCGGACAGGAGGAAGAAACCGAGGCGAGATGGGTCGGGTCGGGAGAGGGAGGAGGTGACGGACACGGAGGAGACTAAGACCGAGACGAAGCCGGTGTGTGTGAATCCGAATTTCTCGAATAGGATCATGGGGCGGGCATCGGTGATGATTTTTAGGTTCTTGATCTCGGCGGTGGTAGGGGAGGGGAAGAGGACGGAGAGGAGGAGGAGGAGGGCGACGCCGGTGAGGGGTGTTTTCGCCATTTTTGGAGAGTTGCAGTGAGACTGAGTTTCCGTAGGAGAAGAAGAGGGTGGAGGTGGTGGTGGGTATTTGCTGATTTGGTGTTTGGTCAACTTCCAGGTGGGCGATGAATTCAATAGGAGAGTGATGTTTACGACACGTATGATCTCTTTAATACCGATATTGCCTTTTTAAGTTGTTCGTTTGATCTAGGAGAATTATAAAATCAGCCCCTTTTTTTCAAATTTTCTCTTTCTTTTTTATTTTTCAACTGCTTACACGTGTTTCATTGTTTGTTTTACTTTGGTCATCTCCATTGAAAAGGAGGGGAAATTTTAGCAGAAGCAAGTTAATTATAATGGCGAAACTTATACATATATGAAATTAATAAAAATATCTACTTATTATATATACATTTTTAAAATATTATTATTAAATAATTATTCACACAACTCATAATCAAATTGTCATTATAAATTTTAGCAATATATATATTTTTCTTAAATTTATTACCGAAATTATGGACTTAGTCAAGGTATATCCATTTGGGCCATCGTCGAGCCTTCAGCTCAATTACGAGGATTTTGTTTCATTAATGTCTCGACAACAGAAAGAATTATTTTATGTTTTCTTTTTCTTTTATATTTCATATAAAAATTAATATAGATATATAATTGTGTAGACTTTTAAATGTACACAATTTACGATCGTACAGTTAAGTCACTCCGCGATTGTAAAGTAGTCACCCTACGTTTCTATAGTAGTAGAGTAATTCATCTACTATCAGTCAGTGACTACTTTACGATCTCTGTATACCTCTATTTTTTCATTTGTGTAATCTATTATCTTCACCTTTAAATTTTAGAAATATTATTATTACTAAATTTAAGATTATAAACATGGTTATAATAACTAATCCAGAAGGATAGAATATTTTAAAACTATAATCAAACTTTTACACATTTTTTCTTATTATGCCCGTAGCATTAAATATCTCATACTTTTTTATTCTAATTCTCTCTCCATATTTAATAACTATAGAGAGAGAATATTTTGAATTGAATAGTTACAAAGTCACTATCTCACCTACATTAAAAATAATTAATGACATATTATTATGGGTAATTTTATTATTTTATTCATCTTCTTAATATGCGTGAAAAGTCTACTAAGATTTTTTCTTTTAAAATTATTTTCACCACTTTAGTTTATTTTGAAATTCTTCCCTATTTTTATCCCATGTTCGTTTTAATGTTTTTTCTTTCATATACTCATCTTCTCTCCAAATTTTAATTATTTAACAGTGTAAACCTACTAGTATTAAAATATAACTAGAGGGAATTGCATAAGTTTTTCGTTTGTGAGAGCAAGAAACAATAATTTCTTAATTTATAGCAGAAACTTAATAATGAATTAAAAAAATTAATTTATATATTGATAAATTTATAATAAGGTTAAATTAAATTTTTTAAATAAAACTCTAAACGATTTGGGTGAGATTATTAATTACTACTCGCAAAATTATTGATGCCGTCGAAAACCATTGAAATACTAAAATTTGTTTCTTCTCATTAAACTATAAAATTAAGTTCCCATCAAGGCGGTGGTCTGTTTTGGTTGCTCAAACATAAAACACCGACCGATCTTTATTTTACCAAGAAAATGTCTCTCTCTGCATTCTAGACTCTAGAGTAGTATTTCTGTAAATTTAGCACAATAGTAGGGGCAACCACAGAAGCAGAGCCTACTAAGGAGTACCTATTTATTGCTTGAGAAATTAGGAATTTATGGCACTGATTTTCTTTGTTATCCAAAAATTGATTATATTTTTCAGAAGTCCAAACTCCAAAGCCCAAAGCAAAACAACCGATAATTTTTTTCTTTTGTATTGACTCCCAACCAACATAAGACGACGCAACAAGAAAGTACATTACCAACATCAACAATTTCACCTAACTTGTAAGATAGTGAGAAATTTACCTTTGAGAATCTTCATACTGTATATAATCTAATTCTGTAGAGAGAGAATTAGAAAGGGTTTTATTGGATTTTGATCTTTCCGATTCTTCTTAACTGATCCTTGGATCGTTCAACTACAACTCTTTCTTTCAGTATTTGCCAATTTTGAATCTGTAAGTTTTTAACTTCTTTGCATTTCTTCTTTCATCTTCTGGGTCTCTCTCTCTCTCTCTCTTCAAGTCAAATCTCATCTGGGTTTTGTATTTCTGGATTTAATTTCTTGTTTTAGGGTTTTAATTATTCTAGAATTATTTGCGTATGATCATGTACTCATTTCAACACTTGTATTGCATACAGATTTCTTGAATATAAGGACTGATTTGCAGAAAATATTTGATTTGATGACATTTGATTCTTTGGGGTTTTGTCAAAGTTTTGAACTTTTGAGGTAATTGGGTGGTAGATAGACCAGATGAACGTGGTTGGTAAATTTGGGAGCTTGATAGCACAAGGTGTTTACTCTGTAGCCACCCCAATTCATCCCTTTGGTGGGGCGGTTGATATTATTGTTGTTCAGCAGCAGGATAGTTCTTTCCGTAGCACACCTTGGTATGTCCGATTTGGTAAATTTCAGGGTGTTCTTAAAGGGGCGGAAAAGATTGTCCGGATAGAGGTTAATGGCGTTGAAGCCAATTTCTATATGCATCTTGATAATTCAGGGGAAGCTTATTTTATTAGGGAGATAGTTTCAAGTAAAGAGGGTGAGGGGAATGATGGTTTGAAGGATTCGGATAGTCTGGGTAGTATGCGAGATGATTGCGGTAGTATTGATTATAATGATACTGATGATGGTAGAAAAGAAAATGTTAATCGTTATACACATGAGGGTAGTGTTTCTGGTACTGTTGAGGTTTTGCAGGATGAACACATTTCTTTGGGTGTTGACCGAATTGAGATGACGGAATCTGATAGTGAAAGGGCTTTCTATGAATTTCAAGATGAACAATCCTCTCTTGAAGATTCAATTGAGTTATCAGAGTATGGATCTAGTCGATATGAGAATCTAGATAGTGTGGATAGTCTAGTCGAATCACAAAATTCAAATTCGGAAGTTGTTTTGGTTAGTGTTGATGGTCACATACTGACAGCACCCATCTCATCATCAGAAAGGAATACTGAGAATATGCAATTAAGCATACCTCAGTTTCATTTGGGCCCAGGTGAAGGGACTGAGTTTTGTGAAGGCAATGCAGAGTTCAATACAAGTGATACTTGGGCTGCTGATTATTTAGGTGATTTGGACAAGTCTGTCCACAAAGTTTCTGAAAACGATAGAGAAGTTAACAGTGATACTAATGCACATACAGTTGACCGCAAGTTGGAAATTCGTGAAGGAAATAAGGAGGAGAACGTCGGTCCAGTTCAAGAAATTAAGAACATAACAAACGAGAAAAGAGAGCAATGTGTGCCTCACAATTCAGACAATGGATCTATTAGTGTTGAGCGGGACGATATTTTTAAAAGCTGTTTGGAGCTGCATGAATTGGCCTTGCAGGTTGGAAATGCTAATCAACATGACAAGGGTTCTTCATTGGAGATTCAGGGAGATGATGAAGATTCCCAGGAGAAGTCTCCTCAAAGCCTTTTAGCAGTTGGCGAAGCTGAAGATGGAGGTGCTGGCATATTGATGAGCAGTGACAGAACATCTCCTCTGGAGTCTGATGCTCCAAGCAGCTTGGCTTCTCCCAGTATACAGGTTGAAGCCGAACCTGTTGACAGGAATACTTCGGCTACAGCTCAAAATCTTTCTGACAGCATTCCTGTTCATTCTTTTAGTAATGATGAAGAACTGCATAGTGGCAGCAAACAGATACAAACTAACCCACAAGGACCTGCTTCTGAAGGGGAATGCTGTAAAAGCCAGATGGTGGGAACCCAGACAAGTTTTTCTAATGAAGAAATGAAAACTGATTTAAGTAAGTGTTCGGATGGCTTTAGTTCTAACTTGGAATTATATTGTTTCTTTTTTCTGTTGATATATTTACTCATTTCATCTTTGTTTTGTTCCAGGGTTTGAAATCTCTCTTTGTGGGGATTTACTCTCTGGTGGCATGGGTTTGAGTGCGGCTGCTGAAGCTTTCAACACACACCGCATCTCCGAGGACGAATTTAAACTTTCTGCAGTATCACTAGTTAAGAATGAGAACCTAGTTGTCAGATTCCAAGAGATGTACTTGCCATGGGACAAAGCTGCACCAATTGTTCTTGGAATGGCAGCCTATGGTTTAGTTTTACCCGTTGAGCACAGTGATGCAATTCCTGTCGAACAGGGTGAGGCACCAAATCCCAGAGAAGATGAGTCTGGACTCAGTTCAACTCCTTCTGGGCGTAGGTGGAGGCTCTGGTCAATCCCGTTTAGAAGGGTTAAAACACTTGAGCATACTGTCAGTGACTCTAGCGAGGAGGTGTTTGTTGATTCGGAATCTGGTTCACAAAACCAACCTGTAGAACCAACTCCGGTGTCACGTGGTGGAAAAGAGTCTCCTCACAAGCAACTACTTAGGACAAATGTCCCAACCTCTGAAGACATAGCTTCTTTAAACTTGAAAGAAGGGCAAAATATGGTGAATTTCATTTTCTCTGCAGGGGTACTAGGAAAGCCAAATGAGGTCTGTGATTGTTCTAATTATAACATGATTATCATTTAGATTGAATTCTTGTACTCCAATTAAGCCACATTGTCCTGAAACAGGTTCAGGCTCATATTTACTTGTGGAAGTGGAATACAAGAATTGTAATTTCTGATGTTGATGGGACAATTACCAAGTAAGGCCTACACGTTCCTCGTTAGAAAAACTGCTCAATATGATGGTTATTGTGACATGTTATATCACAATTAAGATGCTTCCACTTAATCTAAATAAAATCTCTATTTTTTTCTTGTGGAATGGATTTACAATTGAGTTCCAGAAAACATGCATTTTTCCTAACTCAGGGAACTTAATAAAATGGTAGTTGACTAATTTCAGTTATTCTGGTACGGTAATGAGATTGTTCAGATTATGATATAACACTAATTTAAACTGATAGAGAGGGTTTATAAATCAATATCTTGTAATACCTTCAGGTTGAAAATCATTTTTCTGCATTTTAATTTTTGTTTGAAAGCTACACACAATGAAGCTTATATAGTTTTCTGAGCGATCACTTCAGCAAGAACTAAGGTCTAGTTTATCACATATAGTAGTGAGGCCATAAAAAACATCTGATCTCCCTTCTGTGGGTAAGCTGAAGTAGATGAACCATTGGTTTATACTTTTATCAAAGTACTTTGTGAAGCTATGATGGTCCATCTGCCAAACTTAACAAAATATGCTGCTAAGATGATGGTTGTATCGTAGTATACTCAAGGTTGAACATGTCGATGTCAGGCTTTATCATTTAAACCCTCTTGGAATAATAAATTTAAAAAATAGACACATTCCCTATGGTTACTCTTAATTCAAACTTGTGTGCATTTGTTTTAGCTATTAGCTAATGACCAAGACAAATTATTACTACCTTTGTCCTCTAAAGGATGGCCTAAGGTATAATTTTTTTGTCCTCAAAAGGATGGCAATAAATACATAAAGTAAAGGGCAAATATGTTATTTAATGGGGTCCAATAGTATATAAAAATAGAAAGATTTTATGGGGCCACTAAGGATAAATTTGGAACTTTTTTACTCTCTTTCCTCTACTTTGCTATTTTTAATTTATGTGCAAAATGTACTTAGGATATTCTTTTGAGGACGCAGGGAGTAATTTATAATTTTGACTTGCTCTTATGACTAGCCAAATATGCTTGTTTGTAGGTCTGATGTTCTTGGTCAATTCATGCCCTTAGTGGGAAAGGATTGGACACAATCTGGGGTAGCTCGGCTTTTCTCAGCAATTAAGGTATAATTTTCATTTGCCTTGTCCTTCAGCTCTGCAAAGATTGTTTCTTAGCTCACATTCTTGGTGGTTGTTTCTTTTGGTCCTTGTTTGATATTTAGCAAACTTAGATTCTGGAAATGGTTCCTTCCTTTAGGGAAAGCAATTAAATGTGTTTTTTTGCTTGCTCAAACGTATGTGATGCAGTCCATAAGAGGCTTATCAAAGAGCATGTTCAAAAGGGGAAATTATGTGGTTTTTTCTGTGCTGTGAATTTAAGATTGCAATACTATTCTTAGGTTTATATGCTACTAGTTTGTTTTGTAGTTTTCTTTTATAATGTAGGCCAAGAGTATTTTTGGTAATTTTTATGTTTTGGGCTGTAGAGAAGTTGGCTGCCAGCCTGTCACGAAAGGTCTTAAGTTTTACCCTTCCAGATGGAATATTTATGTAAATCATAAAAATTATGGCAAAGTGATTTTTAGATGTTTAATGGTTGCTTGTGATTTAGTTGCATTAATTGAGTTTATGTAATTTTTATGTTTTGGGCTGTAGAGAAGTTGGCTGCCAGCCTGTCACGAAAGGTCTTAAGCTTTACCCTTCCAGATGGAATATTTATGTAAATCATAAAAATTATGGCAAAGTGATTTTTAGATGTTTAATGGTTGCTTGTGATTTAGTTGCATTAATTGAGTTTATGAACTTCACAATTTCTCAATAAACTGGTATTGAATTTGACTTCATTTACAGGAGAATGGGTATCAGTTACTGTTTCTGAGTGCACGGGCAATTGTTCAAGCATATCTAACAAGAAGTTTTCTTGTCAATCTCAAGCAGGTACTAAAATGCCTTTTTTAAATGTGTGGTTTAATAATTTGAAATTTTCCGTATTTTAATACGGAGGAACCAATCAATCAAAAGTTTTTGGCTTTAAAAAATTGAATACTCTAGTTGTACTTGAAGTTTTAGCATACTTGCATCTGTTGAAGCATCCAACACAAAACGAATTGACTAATGGCTCAACATGGTATCAGACAATTTAATTCATGTGCAAGGAAGGCTCAACTACTTACATGCTCCACGTCACCCATTATTATTTGTCCACATATTTGGCTCAAAATTACGCCACACATGATGGGTCGTGTTGAGATATAAAGTCCCAAATTGGGCAATCTAATGCTTAAGACTCACTATATAATAATCCAGGGAGGCTATTCCGCTAAGTGGTTTTGAGTTTGATGCTTCAACAATATCAACACTAGTTAGTCTTTGGCTCTCATTTTCCACAAGTCCTTTTGCTACTTGTATAGTCAGTCTTTTACATCTGTTTTCCTGAAAATATGCATCAAATTTTTTATGGCTCACCAGCAATTGGTCTCCACTCTTGCCTTTTGCTGCGATCTTACCAGTCTTGAGACTATTGCACACTTCTGCCCATGCCTCAAATTGCGTAAGCTGTAAGTTTGTTTTTAAATGCTTGCAGGATGGAAAAGCTTTACCACATGGGCCTGTTGTAATTTCGCCTGATGGTCTATTTCCCTCTTTGTATCGAGAAGGTAAGATCTTGTTTCCTTGAAGAAGCATTTTTCCTTGATCTTCTTTGAACCATTAGATCATTAAATATATTTAAGCTGCTTGGAGTAAAACCATGATTTCTTTCTGGATTTTTATGATCATCATGGAGATCTTATGCTTTCATTAAACTAAAAGTAGTAATAGTACCTTTGCGCAGCTTTGGAGCTGTTTCCTTACCTAATGGATGCAAACTGCTGCTCTGGGGTTTTGCTCTGGAAATAGCAGTTCACTTCCATTTATGTGTCATGGATTATGAAATTTAATGTAATTTAAGCAAGTATTGTTCTGTGTGAATTTCAATATGGCTTCTTATGCCTTGATTGGTGTTGCTGCCGTCTAACGGCACTAGTTTGCTGCCTTGTTCATCAGTTGTCGCATGACTTGCACAAGTGGCTGTTTACATTTAGGTTGAATTTATTGTTTTATTATTGTTATTTTATTTATTACTATTATTATTATTATTAATATTAAATTATTTATAGCTAAATTCATTCTTGGCTTTCACTTGAACACATACTTTGCAAGTTGTGATACATCTGCCTTATCTCAAGAAAACGGAATCAAATTGATCTGATGAAATTTATGTTGACCGATGGCAGTTATAAGAAGAGCGCCTCATGAATTCAAGATAGCATGTTTAGAGGTAATAGTACCTAACCACTACAGGAATTTTTTATGATACGTGTATATGTACTCTATCAGGCTATATATTGTCCATTCTTAACTTTGGAGATATGTCTCACAGGATATTAAAGCACTTTTTCCTGCGGATTACAATCCATTCTATGCGGGTTTTGGTAACAGAGACACCGATGAGCTTAGTTATAGGAAAATTGGGATTCCAAAAGGCAAAATATTTATCATCAACCCTAAGGTACTCATAGTTAACTCAAAATATTGGGGCCTAAGTTTCCGTTCCCCTCTCTCTATTGTTTTTTGAGTTTTCTTTCTCAAGCATTAACAAGTTCATTTTAATTGGCAGGGTGAGGTAGCCAATAGTCACAGAATCGATGTGAAGTCGTACACTTCTTTACACACTCTAGTGAATGACATGTTCCCACCAACTTCAATGCTTGAGCAGGTATGCGTGTAAGAAATGAAAACATATTAAGGGGAAAATTAGCAAGGAAAAAGAGTTCAATTTATGGGGATTCTGTAATATTGGGAAATGATTTATATGCTGCCTGCATCTTTTGGTCGAATACATAGGCCTTACTGGACACATTGAATTAATTCCCCCGAAGTTGATTATAGTTTCATGTGAGTGTTGGCTTGTAGGCCAACTTGGCCTATATAGATAGATAGCATTACTGTTCTTGTTTTCTGTGTAAAATCATATGGTGAATTCCGAATGTTTATTATATTTGCAGGAAGATTACAATTCATGGAATTATTGGAGGATGCCATTGCCAGACATGGATAACTTGTAGAAATGTTGAGATGCTAGTGGCTGGAGTATGGAACAGAATATATCCAGGACGCCCAGCCCAGCCCAGCATTTTTCTAATTAGCACCATCTTCAATTGTAAAACAATTCATTCTGTACTCTAAAACTGTGGATCAGAAGTTATCTCACTGGAGAAAACTATACGAAATTTTCGGCCCACAGGTTAGGTTGTATTCACTTAATATATTTTTTCCAAATTTTATAAGCCTATTCCTTTAGTAGGGTAAGGCTTCTAATTTGTTGAAATTCCATATATTTGTGATTTTTTTTAGACGTTAGAGGGCTTGTAATCTGTTAAAACTTTGTTACTTGATGCAAGTTTAATCCATGTTTCTTTCCATCAGAAATGATGAAGATAATTTTTTACAATTGAATAAACTGTTGGCGCTAGTGTATAAAATTATTTAAAATTTTCAAATAAGTTTAGTTGACTATATTTTTGGACAAAGATTATATAGGGATAACTATATTATAATTTCTATTATAAATAGACAAATCGATTATTATTTACTCCCTTCATTTTGAAAAGGATAGCAATAAAGATACATAAAGTAAAGGGCAAGTATGTTATTTAGTAAGGTCCGCTAATATATATATAGAAAAAATGACTTAAAATTCGTTATAATTTATGTTTTGGTTATATATGGACAATTTAAATATTTGATGTATTTTTATTTATTAATTAAGATAGTGTAATAGGTTTAACTATTTTTGGGTTGTTAATGCTTTAGGCTTAATTTTTAAGTTTATTGCATTTCATTTATTTAAGGTTTAGGTAGTTCAAGAGTCTCTTAAGGTTAGTATTATGGAACAGTTCATGAATTATCATATTATTCAAACATTTGTTTTATAGTCTTTTGTCTCTTCTTTTTGTGGAAACGCACTTTGTATTCCAAATTTATCTCATTTTGCACATTACATCATATACTTCAAAACGTAATAGTTTACATCCCACACTTTTAGTAAACCAACACATACACCTTCCCGTCCAAAATTTGTCGCTAAAAGTGCAAAATTCGTCATTTTTAAACACTAATCCTATCACTTTTAGTGACGGATTTTTGGGTCGAGAGTGTCATGTGTCAGTTCATCAAAAATACAGTATGCAAAATGTCACGTTTTGAAATATAGAATGTAATGTACAAAATGGGATAAATTAACTTGAAAGATGAAAAGTATATTTAAATATATATATATATATATATATATATATATATATATATATATATAGTTTAAATAAATACAAATTTAAATAAAATTATATTACTACTAATATAATATAGTTTGAAAAGAAAAAAAATATCATAAAAATCATCCAACTGACTTAAATTTGTTACTATTATAAAAAAATATAAATATAATTACAATTTCAAGTAAGTATATTTATATTTCAATAAAACATAAATTTAATTGTTATTAATATTAAAATAAAAATATAATATACTACTCGACCATGTGATTTAATTATTAAATAAAAAATAAAACTTAATTACTCTATCCAATAAAAATTTGTAAGAATAAAATTCAAAACATCTATTATAATTTTATGATTCTACAATAAGACCATTTGTTCAATTCAACGAGTCAAAAATAAAAATAGCAATATAATTTTCAAGAAAACAATCATAAGATCATCTTATTTGATATTAATTTGTTATCATTGTTAAATAAGATTTTATTACAACTTATATAATATAATTTAAGAATAAGGTAATTATGTTCGAGTATAAGTAAAATCTTATTATAAGTTAAATAATGTGGTTTTAGAAGGAAAATATTTTCTTATTATGACCATTTTATCTAATAAATTCAATAATATATTTATAAGAAAATAATAAAATATTTTACAACATAACAACTTAAAATTAAAGTGGAAAAAATTAATAGTTTAATAATCTAATTGACAAAATTTAAAGGTGGATCACCAAATTGGAATTTGACCCATAGTTTAGGATAGTAATTTATATTTAAACCTATTTCAAAATAAAATCTTCCAAATGAAGTTTTTCAAAGTAACTCTTCTAAAGAAATAATTAAACACCGTGTGATGTGTGTGAGTGTTTGACCAACTTTTATAGAAAATACTTGAACAATACTCGTACTCCTACTAATCTTCGCAAATACTCGAGATAAGTTAACACACTTAGAAAAAACTTACACTAAAAAAATTTAGAGAGTGGAAGGAAGTATAAGCAAGGAAGTTGTGAATTTTCTTACGTTAAGCTTTCCTATTTATAGCCAAAATATTCCACCTTTTATAAATATATTATTCATCTATTATCATTGTGACGCCCCCAAAATAGGTATACATCACCCATTCTGAGTCCTCAAATACATAGTACAGAAAATAACTACAACATCATTATTACAATTGTCGAGAAAAATACGACAACACATATGTTATGAGTTTAAATACAAATTTTTTCCTCTAGACAGTATTCAAACTCAAATAAGTACTCATTATAATTATTGAACATTATTTTATAAAATAGTGAGGACTTCTAAAATAATTGACTGGAAACATCACTCCACACCCCAACTAGTTCCCGCTATATTCTCGCCTCCTAAGAAAAAAAATAGAACAAAAAAGAAAAGGGTGAGCTCAACTAGCCCAGTAAATAATATTATGAGTAAGATAATGTAGAATAAATTATTGTTAGCCTTCAATAATTCAGATAAAATATAAAGGACAACAAGTTTTAGATCAATATTCACATCGGAAATAACAATTTATTAGAAAAGTTAAGTAGATAATGAAATCTACTATCTTCTATAATTTAAAAGTCAATCATCAATATTTTATCCATGTAACATCAATCAATACACATCTTGAATTAAATATTCATATTTGCACTACGGGCCAAAAATATTCATTCGTATTACCAGTTGGTCATATTCATCTCAATACATGTTCATCTTTGCATTACGGGCCAAAGATACTCACCAGGTAATAATTCATCTTTGCACTACAGGCCAAAGATATTCATCAAGTACCACCATTTAAGACTAAGGATGATGAAAATTATCTTAAAGAAATGAATCCAGTGAGATAAAAGGACAAAGATTAGGAATTTGTACTTTAGATAATCCAAGTTCAAAAATACTCCGTAATAAATCATAATGGAGTAAAATTCAAGAATAAAGATCAAAATATGTATACAATCAAAGATAGTAACCATAATAGACATATTGGACAAAGAAGATAAAATTTTATTTTTCTGTGAATAGTGCCGTATTCGTGAATAGTGTCATATACGTGAATAGTAACCCTGACACAAAAAGGTAAAAATTTCACAAGAAAAAATATACTTCGTGAATAGTACCGTATTCGTAAATAATGTCGTATACGTGAATAGTGCCGTATACGTGAATAATAACCTCGACATGAAAAGGTAGAAATTTCACAATAAAATTCATACCAATATTTCGACATAATGATATTGAACGAAATAACATCATTTACGAATAAAATAACATCATTTACCTCAAAATAACAGTACTTCTGACTGAAATATAGGATATAAAGTAGAAGGAAATTTGCACTGAATAGAAACACTCAAGATATCTAAATACTCACAAAAATACGTTCGCTAATATAGAGAGAGAGAAAAAAAACTTTAGATTCTGGTGTGATTTTCAATTCTAGTTAAGCACCCTATGTATATGAAAATACTAGAACGTCAAAGCAGACTAAAATTTAATAAATTAATATTTTATTTCAAATTCTCACGCACGCCATACTTGAAATCAAACTTTGAACATTCTCAGCCTTCACAAGGACAAGAGTGGGGCCCACCCTTCTAGAAAATCCCACAAAAATATTTTAAATTTAAACAATATTCAGAAACTTCAATAATTCATAATCAATAGCTCTTTTATCAGAAAAATACGAATTTTATGTAAATTTCATAGGAAATTTAATTCTCTACAATTTTGTAGAATTTTTTTTTTCAAATTTCAAACGAAAAATGACCGAAATCTATATACGGATTATTTTTAATACCTTCATTCCGAAAAAATACTGATAAAACACCTCAACATTAATTCTTTCATTTATATCCACATAAAATAAATATTTCTTATCATACAAATCAATAATTAATTATTCACAAATAATATTACATAATCACAATAATGACAATCAGGTCGTTCTCAGTAAAGAGGGAACTTTCCAATAAGGATTTCTCCTTACTGACGCGCAATTAGATGACCAAACCCCTTTCCTAGACAGAATTTCCTTAGACTTTACTAATAATGCTATCTAATAATATTATTCAAATAATATGAATTATTGATCTGATAATGAAAAATACTGTGCAGTGACAATTATTGAATCAACAATAATATAAAATATCATACCAATTATTGAATAAATAAAATAAAATATTGAACAGTAATTACTGTAACAATTATTGAGTAGTGTCTTCTTACGTAAGAATCAATAATCTAAAATTACTGTGCAACCACGCATATTACTGTATTTTAACCACCGGGTATTCCAACAGTGTTAATGGTAACAACTACGCAGTTATTTATAAAAAACTCAAACTTGTCGTTTTTTTCATCCGACAGTTTTTCGTTATGGAGCCCATAAATAGCTGCGTCATCATATGAATATTTCCCGACAACGAGAATATTCCACGACCAAACGAATATTCCCTGACAATAATAAATATTTTATAACCACTAGCTTATTTTATAAAATTTACACATTTCACCCATAACCAAAGCATTATATCAAATTAACACCTTATTATTCAAAATAATAATTAGAGAAAATTTAATTTTATTTATAAAAAGTTGGGGTATTACAATCATTATCTTTAAACATAATGATTACTCATTTTCATCCATTATTTTTATTTTAAACATAATAATTGCTCATTATCTTTACTTTATTCAAAAAGAATAATCCATTATCAATATTTATTTAAAAAAATCCGTTAATAAAAAAATTATTGCATTGTATTATTTATTCAAAAAGATAAATCTATTATCAAAAAAATTATTCCATTATCATTATTTATTCAAAAAGATAAATTCATTATCAAAAAGATTATTTTATTATAATTATTTATTCAAAAAGATAAATATATTATCATTATTTATTCAAAAAGATAAATTTATTATCAAAAAGATTATTTTATTATAATTATTTATTCAAAAAGATAAATATATTATCATTATTTATTCAAAAAGATAAATCAATTATTACCCTTACTACGATGTTAGTTTTTGGTTCAATAATATGAGATGATGTGACAATTATTGTTACATCCCTAAATTCAGGTGCTTGTTACAGTGGACTAGTGCTCACTGATTTCTTCTGAGTATAATTATTATAAACTTACAATATTGACAACCAGATCGTTCTCAAGAAATAGGGGGTCTTCCGTATAAACGACGCACAATTAAATAACCTATTTTCTTGTCAAAATTTTTTAGACATTGTCAATAATGTTTATTAGCCTAATAGTATCATATTAGGTAAAATGAGTTATTGTGCCGTATCAATTATAATAAAATAAAATACTGTGCATTTGTTACTGTGACAATTGTTGAGTTCAATAATGTGAAATATTATGAAGTTGCTATAGTAACAATTATTGAATCAATAATCTGAAGTACTATGCAATACCGTGTGATACTATAGAATGTCGTGTGTCACTGTAGAATACCGCGTGCTACTGTACTTTTATCATCGGATATTTAAACAGTAAAAATGGTCCTATGAGTATATTTTTTTATTTATTAAAAAGGTTATTTACGTTGTTTTCTGCATCCAACAATATTTCGTTGTGGGGCCAACCAATTATTGATTATTTTGGCGCTTACCTAATATTCCTGACAGAACGAATATTCTCCGACATAACGAATATTTCTCGATATACTATATAATTTACACATGTCACCTTTAACTTTAACATTTTATCAATTTAATTATTTACTAAATTGAATAACGATTATAAGAAAGATTGAATATTTTTATTTCATAAAATTCAGGGTCTTACAAAGACCATGTGCTTTGCATGAGGTGTTGATGCTAGTTGTATATAATAAAGTGATATTTGTTTTCTATCAAATTCTTATTAAATTCAAAACAATACTCATAAGACTCTTTAGTGGATTAAAATTTATATATTTATATAAAATAACTTGAAATATTAAATTAAAAGTATAATTTATAAGTTTTTCAATTGAGGGTTTTTATTAGAAAGTTATTATATATATATATATATATATATATATATATATATATATATATATATATATATATATATATATATATATACAGTTCGGATCTTAAGCTCACCCTTTATCCAACTCATCCAAGCTCACATCTCCTTTAGCGACGGACCCGATGACAGTTAGGTCATACACCCGTCGTCTATACTTTTAGTGACGCTATATGTTGTCCGTCGCTAAAAGTATAGACGACGGCTGTATGACCGAACTGTCGCCGGGTCCGTCGCTAAAGGAGGGTGAACTCGGATGAATTGGATAAGGGGTGAGTTTAAGATCCGGACTATATATATACACCCCTTAAGATCCGGACTATATATATATATATATATATATATATATATATATATATATATATATATATATATATATATATATATATATATATATATATATATATATATATATAATGTAGTAAGAAGTGTGCACAAGTATTTTAAAAATTTTATTTTTTAAAAACTTTCATAAATTTCAAGTAAATAATAATAATAACTGACACATCAATAAAATATTTTATCCAAAACAGATTAAAAAATTGATTGGAACGACTATTATAATTTACTTTTATATCAAAGTTAATTTGTTTATATTCTTATATATATAAATATAATGTATTTTAAATTATTTTGAACTAAGAGCTATATCAAAAAATTTAAAAATAATTAATAAAAAATTATTTTGTTGTAAGATATATATTAAGAATAAGTCTAGCCGGACAGGAAATTGGGACTGGAAAATTGGACCGGTCTAATTTTTTATTATTTTTTTATTTTTTATTTTTTATTGTGACTTTCAAAAAATGTATAATATTTATTTCAACAGAAATTTTTATAAAATATAGTATTTTAAGTATAATTTGGATACATATACAAATACAGGGTTATACAGTCGCGTAGCACTACTCATATATTAATGTTATTATAACTATTTATTACTAGTTATTATTATTTTTTATAAAAATAAATATTAAAACAGACTAGTAATAGTAAATAGTAATAGGGGAAAGGAAGAAAGCGAAACGCAAGGCACATGACTCGAGCTGACAAACAAAACTGAGATCCTAAAAAGCTGACCCCTTCCCTTCCCTTCGTCTCTCTCTCTCCAGATGATGATGCATGCTTTCATGAATTCAATTAGAAAGAACGCCATAGACTTCTAAAAATAGTATCAACGTCAGATTACTTATCGGGTCGAGTGGGTTACGGCGATCGATGTCGTGGTTAAGATCGGCGGTGTACAAAGCCGTGGAAGTAGGCGGCAATAACAACCTCACTCGCACCGTTCGTAATGTCGCCGACACCGTCGTCCAACACGCCGGCAATGCCGTTATCGAGGGCGCCAAGTTACTCCAAGATCGCATCGTATATATATCTCCCTCTCTATTTCAAATTCACGTCTGCTTGCTTTAATCAAGACCTACGTAATTAAGTTTGTGTATATAAGTTTTATTAGTACTCCTAAAACATTTAATTTTTAGACCAGCCATTAATTAAGTTATCTATGAGTCTAGAAATTTCTTTTAGGGTCGCAGAATTTACTCAAAATAGAGATTCCTACGTAGGCATGTTGGCAAGTGCGGAGTAAGGAATTAATTTTCTACTGGGCTACCAAGTACCAATTATATCCACTATTGGGCCATAATATTTTTCATACTGGGCCAGACCGAATGGGCTTGTCCTTTGGACTATGTGACTTTTGTCGTATTGGGTCAAATGATTTGGGTCCCGCTACTTGACTATAATATTGGGCTTAGTCATTGGATTGATCCATTATGTAAGCTGTCACTTATCCTATCTTTGACCGGTAATCATCATAAAGAGTAGTAGTTGATTGTTATGTCTGCCACCTTTCTACATGACATTAATGAGGATGATACTCCGATTACCGGCGGGAGGTAACAGTGGTAGAAGGTAGGGAAATAAGCTACATACTTTCGGCTGAGATGACCGGGGGTGAGAGGAGGTGTCAGGAGATAGTGGGTGACACGGTAAACCGGGTCTAGGGAACGTATGGGGCAAGGATCACAAAAAGAAAGATGTAACAAAACACAACACACAATATTATTATTTTATTTCTCTCAGACACTAGTCAATATTTTTCCTCAATTGTTAACCTTGTGATCGCATGTACTGACTCTCACGCCGGAGTTATCCCCCGACGGTCAGGCCGTCAAGCTTTTGGTGTTGACTCGTTGAACTGTGCAGGATCAGAGTGTCTTACGTGATTGGGACGCGGGAGAAAATCTTGGCGTTAACATTGGCGCTAGAAGGAGGGCTGAGTTCTAGTGTCCTAAGTATTTTTCAATCACAAACTGTGTTTGTTCTACGTCGGTGTTCATGGGGAAGAGTAGGACACCTACACCTGAGGGGCAGCCGATGGCTGCCAGTGAATCAATATCGCGAGTATCTGTCAAGGACCGTTTGGGACCTGCACTAAGTGTTCATGCCAGCACGGCGTCCAAACGATCGCATGGAGATTTTCGTCCGAGGGCTGTGAGCAAAGCCAAGAGAAAACTAGTTTTTATAGCAGAGAAAGGGTCCGGTCATGGCCGGAAATGAGTAGAAGGCACCTCGTCTAGAACTCGATACCGGGACGACCAAGACGAAAAGGCTTCCCGCTTGGCTAAGATGGCAGACGAGACAGATAGAGCCATGGAGGCACTTGTGAAGCAACGGCATGATATAGCTGAGCAGATGTCTCGAATGGCAGATTTGAGGGACGAAGCGTCCAACTATGTTCAATCTGAAGAACGTGGGCATCGGAGTGGGAAAGAACCTGCTCATTCAGGGTGTGAGTCTCGGGGTCAACCTCGAGAAAGAAGAAGGCCCAGAAGCCCCACTCCTCAAAGATCGAAGAGGGCACATCACCCTGTTGGTTCTAAGGAGCAGGGTCGAAGCGAATGAAGAGGTCGATCCAGGGATCGTACTCCTTAGAATACAAAGAAGACGCTCGTTGTTGCGCATTCCCACCACTGCAGCCGGGTTCAGAGACGAAACAGATCTAGGGGTCGTACACCCGAAAGTCCACCGAGGGCACTCCGCCCTGTGGACCATCGTCATCGTAAAAGCCCTTCGAAAGTTGGAGGTTCTATGGCAAGAGACCGGTCTATTTAGAGGAGGGAGGAGTCACCGGAAAAAGTAGCATCGTCCCAACCCGAGGGCGTGGAGTATCTAGTTAAAGAGGTAAAGGAGCTTCGGAGGCAGCTTGCCGAGGTACAGAAAATGAAAGATACTTCGGGAAAGAAGGCATCCCCTTTTTCCGCGGAGATTCTGAAAGAAAAAGCTGACCCCACCAAGAAGTTGTCTCACATTGAAAGTTATGACGGATCGAGGGATCCCTATGACCATAGTCAGGCGTTCGACCGACTGATGAATTATTACGACTTTAGCGATGCTGCTAAGTGTCATACTTTTGTCACGACACTCCGAAAGGATGCCAGACAGTGGATGGGGACTTTGCCTTCAGATTCGATTTCATCTTGGGCGGACATGTGCAGTAAGTTCCACGCTCGCTTCGGAAGCAACAAAAGGAGGGGGAAACCAACTGGCTCGTTGGCTCAGGTTCGACAGTATTCGAATGAGTCTTTGGGCCAATATGTAAATCGATTCCGTGAAGCAGTCGGCCAAGTGACAGACCTGAACGATCTACAAGCCGTGTGACTGTTTCAGAATGGGTTAGATCTGGTCAAATCGGAAAAGTTGGTGAAGAAGTTGATGTTTCATCACCCGAAGAGTCTCGCAGAAGCCTTCGACAAAGCGAAGAGTTATATTGTGGTAGAGGAAGCCATGAATAGCCTCAAACGCCCTTCTTCAGATCGGCTTAAGGAGACAGATCGGGACAGAGCAGAGGGGGACCAGAGTAAGAATGAAGGAGATAAAGGTCATCATAACGGCAGGTCAAAGAAATACAACAATAATTGGAGACAGGGTGGAGAACGCTCGTCCGCTCCCGCTCAGAGGGTAAATAGGACATATACTGCACTCAACGCTGACAGGGCTGTTATCTTGGATCAGATTAAGAATCAACCTATTTTCGAGCCACCTCGAGATAACATTAAGCCCGAGAAAGGGAATTCTCGTAAGTATTGTGACTATCATCAAGCCTCGGGCCACGATACGAACGACTGTGCTAGTTTGAAAGATTTTATTGAGAGAAAGGTGCAAGACGGGACTTTAGTTCATTATGTTGCTGCCAGAACGAATTAACAGCAAGATAGAGGACCTGTTCAGGCAGCTCAACCAGTTCAGCAAGTGTTCCCCGCTCCTGGACTGCCAGCAAGGCAAGTGATAGATGTCATCACTGGGGGTACTTCGGGCAAGCTTGTTGGAAAGAAGCGTCGAAATTATCTGGATTCGGTCATGTCGGTGGCGGGTACCCTCCCGAAAACTGACAGACCCTTCTCGGGTACGGTAATTTCCTTTACAGATGAGGATTACCTTTCGGAAACCATCGAACCGCATGAGGGATCATTGGTGGTGACGGCACAAGTGGGTTCGGTGGATATGAAACGAATGATGATCGACAATGGGTCTTCTGTGGATATCTTATATGCCCATGCTTATCAGAGGATGCATCTTGATGGGCAGAAGATGGAGATCGGACATGAGACCCCTTTATATGGCTTCAGCAACGATCCGGTCAAAGTGGCTGGAACCATCGAACTGCCGGTTATCTTCGGTACGGCCCCCCAACAGGTAGAAATTATTTGCAATTTTTATGTTGTGCATGTAGATTCCGCTTATAATGCTATTTTGGGGAGGCTCACTTTAACTGCTTTACAAGTTGTAACCTCAATCCCTCATTTCAAAATCAAATTTCCTACGGCTCATGGGGTTGGGGAGGTAAAAGGAGATCTGGATCTGGCCAGAAGATGTTATAGAAATGCCGTGATCACTTCGGGAGTAGGGGTGTCAAAGCAAAAACAGACCATGGCAATAGAGATCGAACCCTTCACGGAAAGCAGCTCAGAGCCGTTGGTCATGCCAGCTGAAGAAACAGAAGAAATAGAGCTCGTCCCGGGCAAGGCAGACAAGACGGTGAAAATAGGTTCGGGCCTGCCGGAACCTCTCCGGACGAACCTCATTGAACTCCTGCGATGTTATGTTGACATCTTCGCCTGGGAACCTCAAGATATGCCGGGAGTGAGTAGGGATATTGCAGAGCATCGGTTAGAAGTAGACCCGTCGAAGAAGCCAGTTCGGCAAAAGAGGAGGATCTTTGCGCCTGAGTGCCAAAGAATCATCGATGAAGAAATTGCGAAGCTGCTAGCTGCTGACTTCATCTTCGAGATCGACTATCCGCAGTGGATGGCAAATGTGGTGCTGGTCCAGAAGCAAAACGGAAAATGGCGAGTCTGCATCGACTATACAGATCTGAATAAAGCTTGTCCAAAGGATTTCTACCCGTTACCCCACATTGACCAGCTCATCGATTCAACTTCGGGGTATGCCTTGTTGAGTTTCATGGATGCATTCTCTGGCTATCATCAGATCTCCATGTGTAAAGAGGATATACCGAAGACGGCGTTCATTACGCATCGTTCGGTATATGCCTACAAGAAAATGACCTTCGGTCTCATTAACGCCGGGGCCACTTACCAGAGGATGATGAACTATGTCTTCAGGCATCAGTTGGGCAAGAATATGGAAGTATACGTGGATGACATGATTGTTAAGAGCATGTTGGTGCAAAAACATCTGGATGACCTGGAAGAATGCTTCCAGACAGTCCGTCATCACAAATTGAGACTGAATCCTGTCAAGTGTACCTTCGGATTAGGGGCTGGCAAGTTTCTGGGTTATCTGGTCAGTCAGAGGGGAATTAAAGCCAATCCAGAAAAGATTCAAGCGATCCTGAACATGAAGACTCCTCAGTCATTTAAAGATGTTCAACGTCTGACTGGAAGGATTGCAGCTTTGAGGAGATTTATGTCCAAGTCGGCAGAAAGGTGTTTGCCATTTTTTGATACGTTGAAAGGGCCGAAGAATGCCAAGACGTTCCAATGGACTTCGGAATGCGAAGATGCTTTTCAGAGCATCAAGTCCTACTTATCTTCGGCGCCTTTGTTGGTGAAGCCCGCTCCTGCTGAGCCTTTGTATTTGTACTTAGCAGCTAGTTCGTTGGCAGTAGGAGCAGTTTTGGTGCGAGAAGTTGGGGGTAAGCAGCACTCGGTTTATTATGTAAGCCATGTCCTTCGGGATGCTAAAACAAGGTACCCAAACATTGAGAAGTTTGCTTTTGCTTTAATAACTGCTAGTCGAAAGCTTGGGCAATACTTCTAGGGTAGGTTGGTAATAGTCTACACAGATGAGGTATCGTGGAGATTAGCTGCATGGACGATGGAGTTATCGCAATTCTTCGTTGAATATCATCCCCGAACGGCCATCAAGGGACAGGCCTTGGCAGATTTTGTGGTCGAGTGTTCGTTTTCTGAAGCTGATGAAGTTGTGGCAGAAGCTGAAGGGTCTGACAGCATAGTCGCGGTTCTTCAACAGAAGCAGAGTTCGTGGACACTGTATGCAGATGGGTCCTCTACCACGGACGTCAGCGGAGCAGAGATTATTCTGACCAGTTCGGAGGGATTCAAGGTACAACAGGCCATCAGATTTCAGTTTAAAGCGACGAACAATGAGGCGGAGTATAAGGCAGTGTTGGCGGGATTGCGACTAGCTAAGAGTCTCGAAGTGCAAAGAATAGTTATCTTCAGCGACTCTCAGTTAGTCGTTAAATAAGTCTCCGGGGAATACGAAGCCCGAGGTCATAGAATGATCAAGTATTTGGCGGAATTGAAAGAACGACTTCAGTATTTCCAGTTCTACGAATTTCAGGGGGTCGAACGTAACGACAATTCCATTGCCGATGCACTCTCCAAATTAGCCACTACGGATGTTAACGTTTTTGATGAGTCGGTTTACTTGAAAATTTTGCAACATCCTAGTGTTCATCATGAATCGGTAATGTGCGTTGACCGAACCAACTGCTGGTTGACTCCATATCTGGAGTATCTGGCAGATGGCGTTTTACCTTCGGATCAGATGCTGGCCAAGAAAATCAAGTACAAGAGTGCTAATTTCGTTCTGATAGATGGGGATCTGTTTCGAAGGGCCTTCTCGTCTCCACTGTTAAAATGTTTGACTCCGTCCGAAGCTGAATATGCTCTTCGAGAAGTTCACGAGGGCATCTGTGGCGACCATATGGCTGCTAAGTCATTAGCCTACAAAGTACTTCGTCAGGGGTACTACTGGCCTACCATCTTCAAGGAAGCGACTGAATACGTCAAAAAGTGCGAGAAATGTCAGCTCAACAGTCCGATCCCACATCAGCCACCAGAAGAGTTATACTCAATCTTTTCTCTCATACCCTTTGCTGTCTGGGGGGTTGATATACTAGGTCCGCTACCGAAAGCAAAAGGTCAGGTTAGCTTCGTTATAGTTGCCATCGACTACATGACCAAGTAGGTAGAAGCAAAACTGCTTAGGTTAATAACGGAATATGAATGCTTAAAGTTCATCAAGGAGTCGGTAGTATTTCGGTTCGAAATTCCTAAGGTGGTGATTTCAGACAATGGACGTCAGTTTGTAGGATCAAAATTCGAAGCATTTTTGAAAGAACTGGGGGTCCAGCACAGAAAGATTTCGGTAGCTCATCCTCAGTCTAATGGACAAGTCGAAGTGACCAACAGAACGTTGCTGAATGGAATCAAGCGCAGATTGGACGAAGCAAAAGGAAGATGGTCAGAAGAGCTGCTCAGCGTGTTATGGGCCTATCGGACCACTCCGAGGACCACAACAGGAGATTCACCTTTCAGACTGGCCTACGATACTGATGCCTTAGTCCCAATTAAAATTGGATCTCCAAGTCTTCGAGTTAGTCAGTTCAAAGAGATATACAATAACGAAGGGCTGAAAGTCAATCTTGATTTACTTGAGGAAGTCAGAGAAACAGCCTTGATCAAACTAGCAGCCTATCAGCGACGAGTAGCTAAGCGTTATAACAAAGGGGTAAAGCTTCGCAGGTTCGAAGTATGGGATTTCGTTCTCAGAGAAGTCGAAGCATCTACACCCCAGAATTTGGGAAAGCTGATGCCGAATTGGGAAGGGCCGTATGAAGTCATAGAAGTACCGAAGCCGAGGACTTATCGGTTGAGGGCCTTGGACGGATCAGAGATCAAGAATACTTGGCATGCAGGCAGGCTTCGAAAGTATTTTCAGTAGCTACAATGTCAGTACACCGGAAGTCTGTAAATGTTTAAGTCATCATCAATAAAAATTCCCTTTTTCTCAAACAAGTCTTGTCTTCGTTGCTGTTAATGTCATCGGTGTAAGTAGGTTCGGGTGAACTCGCTGACCATTCGATGGTAGCCTCATCGACAGGTGGTCCTTATGAGTTTGTCAGGCCCTGCGTGGTAGGCAAACGTCATTGGTGTAAGGAGGTTCGGGTGGACTCGCTGACCATTCGATGGTAGCCTCATCGGCAGGTGGTCCTTATGAGTTTGTCAGGCCCTGTGTGGTAGGCAAACGTCATTGGTGTAAGGAGGTTCGGGTGGACTCGCTGACCATTCGATGGTAGCCTCATCGGCAGGTGGTCCTTATGAGCTTGTCAGGCCCTGCGTGGTAGGCAAGTGTCATCCTTAAGACGTTGTCAGGCCCTGCGTGGTAGGCAATTGTCGACCTTTAGACCTTGTCAGGCCCTTCGGGTAGGCAAGTGTCATCCTTAAGACGTTGTCAGGCCCTGCGTGGTAGGCAATTGTCGACCTTTAGACCTTATCAGGCCCTTCGTGGTAGGCAAGTGTCATCCTTAAAACGTTGTCAGGCCCTGCGTGGTAGGCAATTGTCGACCTTTAGACCTTGTCAGGCCCTTCGTGGTAGGCAAGTGTCATCCTTTAGACTTCGTCAGGCCCTTCACGGTAGACGAATCCCCAGTGAAGCAGATCTACCTCACACTTTGGTAACGAATAAGTATTCCTTTACTTTATTACCTAATTTTTTCTAAGTATTGAGTTCGGAAGGCCACATTCTTTAACTTCATCTTGTCTGTTATACGACTTGCCTAGTTGTTAATTAACAGTTTAAGTTAAGTCCACGAAGGAGCTTGTACATTTTTCAAGTTGAATCGATATTTAAGTGTTGATAAACAGTAAATGCGCCGAAGTCATAAGGAATAATGTTGATATTTCATTTACATAATATTGTTTACAAAACGATAGAAACTTTTACAGAAATCTTACAGCTAAGGGAAAAGAGAATCATCTTCAGGAATCAGCTTCGTCTTCCGAAGAGTCGAGAATGGTCGGATCAATCTTGGCTGTGACAAGTCTTGCCTTGTCTTTGCTTCGGCATTAATCATATCCATCCAAGAACATTTGGACGATCTCCTCGTTCAACTCAGCTGATTTCCTATATTCTTGTTGAACTTCTCTCCGAAGATTTTCGGTCAGAGGGGGACCCAAATCTCTCAAAGCACGAAGTTCTTGAAGCTCCTCTTCGAGCTTTGCCCGTTCCTTCAGATGTCTCAAGTCCCTAGCTTCGAGTTCATTTACTTGCATCGCCAGGCTCTTGTTGGTTTTCATCATTGTTTCGTTCTTCCCCACAAGAACTTCATTTCTACTAACCAGATCTACGTTCGTACTAATGGTGATTCGGTGTGTGGCTTCAGCTGTCTCCAGTTTTTTCTTTTAACTTATTCACATCCTTCTGAAGGCATTCGTTATTGAAGAGAGCGGTACCATGGTCCCTTCTCTCTTTACTCAGAGCCGACGCCAGAATAGCGTTCTCTCGACTGGCTGCGTCTTCTTCGGCTTCGGACTCTTTGTATCAGGGAAGAAGCCTCCCGAAGACAGCATTGGCTTACAGACATTCAAAGAAAGCCGGTGAATTATTAGAAGAAACAGATAATTCCCAAATATTTCAATTGAACAAACTAACCTTAGCCTGGTAACTCATGCCTTCCTCGATCAAATTCCTAATCGAGCTGTTTCCGAACCGATGATCATCGGTCTCCCGAACAAAGGAATCGAACAGCTGAAAGGGAAAGTTCGCGTTAAACTCCGGCCATACGGTGGGAGAAGATGCGGCTTCTCGCCTGAAGGCGGAAGGGGAAGATCTTGTCGAAGAGGGCATGGATGGTTCGGGGGGCGGTGGTGGTTGATCATCGGAAGGTTGTTTCCTTTTACGAGACAGAAGTGGAGACTCGGTTGGGTATTCGAGCTCGTCTTTAGAAACACGAATCTCCACAGGAATGACGGTCGGAGGATCAACTTCAGCAGGGGGAACCCGAAGCTCATCAGCAGATAAAGGAGTCACCTTGGTCTTCCTCTTTTTGGTACGAAGAGCTTGCATCCGCTCCTTAGCCGGCATATCAATCAGACTGGTGGTAGAGGTTTGTTGAGATTCTTGAGGAATCGATCTTGGTTTCCGAACAACCCTCTTCTTTTGTCGAGGTCGGCTAGATTCCTCCGCAGTTTCTGATCCAGGGAAGATTTCAGCGTCATGGGCTTCCGAAGCCGGGAGTTCTTCCTGTGGGATGTCGGTGGGGGATGATGACGATTTACCCGAAAGGAATTTTTCCAAATCCCTTCGGTCGATCGATGTTGGTTTTATCAAAAACACTGCAAATTAACAAATCACGTAACCCTTTAGACCAGTTCACTAAAAGAAATCTCAGCAAATTACATACCAGTAAGAGTTTAGAACTCACATTTATGGTCATACAACCATGCTTGCTTGCTCAGGAGTCCGAAGCTCCATTCCTTCAGGGGAATCTTCTTGAGAATGCTCGCCATTTCTTTCACACGCTCCTCTGAAATGTCCCCGAAGTCTGCAGAAATCCGCTCGGAGGTGGTCCATTCCGGGATAGATGGGATTTCAGGTCCTTTCACGAAGAACCATTCTCTGTGCCACCCCTTGTTGCTCGAAAGAGTATCCATCAAAGATCGTTTCTTGAACTTGGCGTTGGGCTTGGGGGACTGTTTGCTCAGCACTTTAAAGCCTCGTTCCCGAGACTTCCCAGCAGAGAAGAGAGTGAAAAAGGAATCAACTGCTGGGGGCATCCCCAACTCATAACAGAATGCTATGAAAGCCAGGATGTGGATGTACGAATTCGGCACCAGTTGGGCGAATCCTACTCCGATAAACCCCAGAAGAGTAATAAGGAAAGAGTGAAGAGGGAATCTAACTCCCTTCTCTAAAACAGTTACCGGTACGGCAGTCCACCTATCCGGTCGTTGGTACATTCGTTCGTGTAATACTGGAACTCTCACCAGATGGGTGTCCGGAATCTGATAACGACTTCTGATGGCACGCAACTCGATCTCGGTGATGATAGAAGGGGTATTGGCGTGAGGGTATTGTTCTTCACTCTCAAAAAACTTTGAGGGGTTGGGTAGTGAGTTTGAGGGGTTCCTGGCAGGGCTAGCCGTGATTTGGGGGTTTGGGTTTGAAACCGTCTCGGTAAGGTTGTGACTGGGAGGAGTGGTGGAAATCGGAACTGCAAGAATGGGGGTGGTGTTGTCAGAATCTTGGGTCGCCATTGCTACTAAGATCTTGCAGGTAAGAAAGAAATCGGAGAGAAGGAGAGAACACTGTGTGTATCAAATTCAAATTAAGCTGGTAAAGCCGTCAGAATTGGGGAAAATTGGCTTTTATAGTGGTCTTTTCAAATTTTGCACGAAAACCAAGGGCGACGCATTAATTGGAGGTAATGATGTGAGAGAGGAAGGGGTAACGTCCGATTTTGGTTTTAATGGGTTATCTAGAGTGGGCTGGCGTTCATTGGATCTTCATTTTTCGTCCTTAAGGCTGTTGGGCATGTGCCATTTGGGCTTCTGGATCCACTTGAATTAGCGACTGTTACTTATCAGTTGGACCTCGGTGAGATTCCTTTCTGCCCCTTTGGTTTATTACAAATCCCTTTCACTATAGACTTGCACTATTTACAGTCTTCCACTAAACATCCTGTTTAATAAAAGACTGGGGGGCAATGTTGGGCCATACTACTTTTCATACTGGGCCAGGCCGAATAGACTTGTCCTTTAGACTATGTCACTTTTGTCGTATTGGGTCAAATGATTTGGGCCCCGCTACTTGACTATAATATTGGGCTTAGTCATTGGATTGATCCATTATGTAAGCTGTCACTTATCCTATCTTTGACCGGTAATCATCACAAAGGGTAGTAGTTGACTGTTATGTCTGCCACCTTTCTGCATGGCATTAATGAGGATGAGACTCCTATTACCGGCGGGAGGTAACAGTGGTAGCAGGTAGGGAAATAAGTTACATACTTTCGGCTGAGATGACCGGGGGTGAGAGGTGTCAGGAGATAGTGGGTGGCACGGTAAACCGGGTCTAGGGAACGTATGGGGCAAGGATCACAAAAAGAAAGAGGTAACAAAACACAACATACAATATTATTATTTTCTCTCTCTCAGACACTAGTCAATATTTTTCCTCCATTGTTAACCTTGTGATCGCCTGTACTGACTCTCACACCGGAGCTATCCCCCGACGGTCAGGCCGTCAAGCTTCTGGTGTTGACTCATTGAACTGTGCAGGATCAGAGCGTCTTACGTGATTGGGACGCGGGAGAAGATCTTGGCGTTAACATCCACAAAAAATTATCCCACCAAGATCAATCACAAATTCAAAATCATCTCGTTGATTAACAGGATGTTGCCATATAGGGATCCGAATCCCAGGATCCCGTTCAAGAGTACTGAGATCAATTTCAACTCTTCGAGATTTGGAAAGGGGTGGTTGGTGATCTGAGATATCAACATTAGATGGAGAATGCCCTTCACTAGTTGTCGGTGATGCACTTTCTCTTGGTTTAAAGAAAGAAAACAAAGTTTTTTCTCTCTTGCTTCCTTGACTTTCCATTGTGGCTTATAAGATATTGGTCTGAATTGCACTTGTGTCGTGGTCCAATCTCTCTAACATTTTGAATCACAATATCAAAAATAAAATATCAAAACATCCAACACAAATATATAATTTAATCACAAAATCTTAGGCTCTATTTATTTCAAGAAAAACAAATTTCAGAAAAAGTTTTCCACATTCCCCTACGTTTGGTATGACAATGTAATACTACCCCTAGTTCATTAAAAATCAAATGCACATTAAAGCTAAATAATATATACATTAATACATACTGCAAATAATATATACATTAATACATACTGAGTAGAAAGGTAAAGGTAAACCCAGTGAAGTGCTGCCCATAATTTGCTATTTACCTATTTCATTCCTTTAAGTCAAAAAATTTCAAAGACAAATAATTTGCAATCGCAAACAATTATATATAAATGGATCCAAAAACATCACTGTAATGAATAGCAAAGAATTAAGAAGATACAGATATTAAGATTGAATACCTTTAGTTCTCTGAATCACTGAATGCAAGAAGTTAAGAAGTCCAAATTAGAAGAAAAATTAAAGGCTCGATCCCAATCAGCTTCCCTGTTAAACAATAAAATCAAGCTTCAACCTTCAAATTAATCTTTAAAAAATGTACAAATCTCAACTAAACAGAAAAAATGCATACGGATCCTTAATGCAGAAGCTCAATCGAGCGCTGATTTCACTAGTGAAGCTAAGAGAGATGGTAGCTCCAGTTTGGCAACGGACGAACTTTAACAAACTCAGAGAGGCAGAGCAACAACGATGGCAGTCGGCAGACAATAAGTAGAGTTCCCCTTCTTCATTGGCCACAACGAGGAGGGTTTGATAGGGCGACAATGGTAGCGGACGGAGGATGATGTTGGGAGGGTTTGATAGGGCTTTTGTTTGTGGGCTAAAATATTGGATTGGGCTAAGATATATAAGTAAAAAAAAAAAAACTGACCCGGGCTATAGCCCAACCGAGCCCCTACATGGCTCCGCCCCTGCATGTTGGTGTTTGGAATTAACGCGGCACGTTACAGTGGCGGAAGCTTCATTTAAGAAAGTATATTGAATTAATAAATTCTAATAAGGGATTAAAAATAAATTAATTTATGTAATCTATTTAGGATTGTAATAAATTAGGAAAAAAATAGAAAGAGAAATTTGTTAAGAAAATATGAAATTAGGGCTTATTAATAGATTGAAAATATTGTAAATGTAACTTATGAATTATTTCAGTCGGACCCATAACTTCGTTAACTTCACTTATAGCCCTATGCAAAACATAATTAATTAAATTTCAGTCTTTTTGGGTCCACCACACCGTCCCCACCCTTAAGTCAAAAAAGGTAGAACCACACATCATTAAATAGGTTCTCATACCAAATAAGGCCCTGCATAACGAGAGCAGATTCTTTGTCCCAAATTCTCTGTCCCCTTGTGTCATTTCACTTAAATTTTGACACATGTCCTTTTATTTAATTTTAAAATTAATTAATGTTAACTAAAAGATTAGGTATCAAAATTTAAGTGGAGGGACACAAAGAGATAGGGAATTTGGGGACAGAGAATCTGTTCTCCTGAATAACATGCCTTAGAGAAAAGTCATTAATGTATGACGGGAAGAAGGAATAAGAGGATATATCTTTGCACAATAATTTTAAAAATAATTAATTATTATAATGCATAAATAAAAAATTCAAAATTTGGGAACTAAGCAAAAACCATAATCTAGAAAGGAAACAATCTCCTAACTAAAATCTTATATTATAATAAACTCTCTTAATTGATATCTTCTACTACAATTAAAACTTAGCTAATGAAAAGCTACTACTATAATATTGTACTAAATAATTTCATTAATAAACTTCTTCAATTTTGTCTTCGGTATCGCATTGGTCACATTGTACATGACTAAGGGGGTGTTTGTTTAGAGTTGAATGGAGCTGAATCTGAATGACTGAATCGGTCAATGCGTTTGTTTTGGTCTGATTGGCTGAATTGGTAAGATGGACGAGCTGAATGGCTAAGTCAGATTTTTTTTGGCTGAATGAGCAGCTGAATGAAGTAAAAAGAAATTAAAAAAAGTAAAAAAAATAAAATAAAATATTAACTATTATATTAAGTAATATTAAATAATTTTAAAATAATTTTGAATTTTTTTAGAGGGGTAAAATAATAAAGTTTTGTCATTTAGATGTTTCAGACATGTCAATTATCAAACAACTTTTTTCATTCAGATTCAAATTCAACTCATTCAAGATTCAGCTTATTTAGATTCAAATTCATTCAGTTTTTATCAAATACCCCCTAAGTTGTATGTGTGAAGATCATTAAATGCACCTGATAAGGCCCACTCACTCCAATGTCAGAGCAGGATAATAAGATATTATAATCTCCTCCAATAGTTGGAATGCATAATATAATTCAGTTAATAATATTTTGCCAACATACAGAAAGATATTTTTTTCTCTGCCCGACAATTTTTATTGTTCCTTGCATTATCCTATAAATGAAATAGGGAGGATCATAGCTTAAGTTCTGTTATTTCCGTGAACTTTGTTTTGTTTTTATTTTATCTAAACTGAGGTATAAATTATTGTTCGTAAAAGAAATAGAATGTTTTGGATAACGGAATGGATGCTTGCAGTTATTAGTGTTCATATGATTTATTCACTCTTTTAAAATTTGTAGGGATCTCGAAACTACAGAAGCTTTAAGCAAGAAGTGAAAAGATTGGAAGAAGTTTCTGTTTCTTCTACAGGGATAGAAAGAGTTCAATTACTTAGAAGATGGCTGGTTGCATTAAAAGAAACTATAAGGCTATTTGAATGCTCAACCGAGGATAGTGGGAAAGGCTTAACTAAGCCCCATATATCTGATGAAGTGAAGGATTCTCCTGGAATACCTACTGTGGTGAGTGAGTGAATGAGCATTATCCTTTCACCATGTTACTACTTTCTGAAATTGGCCAGCTTCACATTTCTACATGTTTTTATTTCAAGCATATCTACACGTTTTCTTTCAATCCTTGAAAGAGTCAAGGACATGCTGTACTCTGTGTTGAAATATTGAATTCAGCTACAATTTTTAAATAATTGACATGAGAATTAATAGACATTTGTATCTCATACTATTCTACTAATTAGAGGAACTAATGAAGGATTGTCAATTTAATTTCAAATTTGACATGAGAATTAATATGTATGTGTAACAACTACCATTCTAGGAATTAGAGAAACTAATGAAGGATTGTTGATTTAATACTTTTCTTGGATTTAGCTTCCTCATAGATTCCAGTCTTTCAAAGATGTGGCCTTTACTGCTTCATTACTCTGCCTAACTGGTTGTGACATCTCTGTTCCTGCATTAATTTTATGATTGTTATCTTGTGTGTAGTTTAGGAATATTAGCCATGTGTGCCCAAGGTGCAAACTTTATTGCTGATAATTCTGATGCTTCCTTTGTAAATGTAATCAAAAGGAGAAAGTCGCTTTGTTTTTCACTAATTTAGATTTTAGATTCTTAGATGAGCAAATGGTTTTATATCTTTAACATGAAAAGAAAGAGAATGAAAATGAAGGGCCACCTGGCATTTCTTCTCTGAAAAAAGGTCAAGAGAGCCAAATCTTGTATTGAAAAAAAGAGAGAAGATTTTCGAAAGAAATTGAGAGTGCAAAAAAAACCTTTTCCAGTGCCAGCTACTCCACCTGATTAAGCCAACCATTTAAGGTCCATGTAATCAAACCGGTACCTTATGCTGCCTACACAATTAATTGATTATGTATTATTCCACAGTCATCACCACTGGACCAGTCCATCCATACCTTTGTTGCAGGCATTTCTGCAACCATGATGCTGAAAACTGCTCTTGTCTTGGCACAAATAGCATCAGCTTTTCTCCTATAAAACTCTTATGGCCAATGCAGTCAATTCCCTGCTGTTTCAGTATTTTCAACTTGTATCTCTTCCATCATTCCCTTCTCAATCCATGAGGTGTATCAGTTGGTCATCTTTTTAACCTTATCTAGTTACTTTTATAGAATTCTCTATAATTAAACAAACATCATCTTTAATTGGTAAAAATATATGAATTCTATCTATACATGTATGTGTGCTTTATTACAATTGTCTGAGAATTATCCTTGATTCACATGGATAACCAAGCAAGTATCTACAATGTTTGCCTATACCCTAGTAGGGGAAAGCGATCTGCCCATACCCTAGTAAGGAGCACCGGAGCAGTGATCTTGGTGGTCGATTTCCTTTTCTATGTTGTTGTTTAATTAGCTTATCCCCCAATCATATTTGAATCTAGTAAAGCTTCTCATGTTCCTTTCTTGAGATTATTTATTTTCTTATAATTCCATGGACAGGAACTGTATTTTGACCCTGATATTGGTGGAGAACCAATGAATTTTTATGATGTTTTCCTTCACAGTCAAGCTCTTGAAGGCATGACATTATCCATGGTAAGTTGATTTTTTTTAGTTTTCTTTACACTAATGTTTTCTGTAGCTTGACCCAGTAACTGACTGCAATAACTTGGATGACATCAATGGTAATATATCATTTCTCTTGGTCTGTTAGCTGAAGACACAATTTAGTAATGTCATATTTGGGTTAGAAATGATTTTGAAGGAAAATAATGCTTGTTTTTTCTTAAATCATTATCTTAATCTAGGAATCACCTTAGTAAGGATTGTGAACTAACTTCAAACACGTAAAAAAGCTTGATTTAGCCCATTATGTTGATTTTATGTTTGTATGAAAGTGAAACAGGAGGTTATATATTAAGGGATTAAGGTAATAATGTAAAAGCAAGCTATGGGCACCTGAAAATCGTTAACAATATGCAATGCAAACAATCATGGTTATGACTAAAGAAATTTAAAGAGGGTACTTGAGTGGCAGGTGTTTGGGTTTGTCGGAGGTTATTTTCTTGGAAACCATCAACAAATGGTATGATGATATTGACTGAGGGTAAAGGCTTATTGAGATAGATGCCACTTTGCTTGGATATTTTACAATTTTGGGCCTGATTCAAAACCCTAGAAGCACCTCAAATGAACATTTTTCTGTGAATCCTTCCTTCTGTTTGTTTACTTGTCATGTTTGGTTCGGAATATCTCTACCCAGGACACAGGCAGTTGAAAACTTTCATTAGTTGTAGTCAATATCATCTTGATAAACCTGATATGTATACAACTCAATCAAAGGTGTATAAATTGTTCTTTTCTCATGTGACATCTCAACTGATATCAAGTTAATGTATAAAAAATCGACTATTAGTACATGCTAATGTTACAAATCCTATTCAACTCAAGTGCACTAATAGTTTTAACTGCTAGAAAGTAAAGTTGAAAGGTAACATATAAGGTCCACTATGATTTATATACAAACCACTGGTTATTTGAGAAATATATTAATAAAATTAGGTATATTCAAAATGAAGATGTTGAGATCTATAACTGGCCTCACAAGGAAACATAAAGTAGGAAATTAATGTATATTTTAAAATTTTAAAAGGGTGAATGATACATAATCAGATGAGAAAAAGCTTTCTGGGAATATTTCCATAAGTAATGTAGTCCAACTTCCCTGGTATGAACTAATCTGATCAAGGTTGAAAGTTCCAAAACTGACATACCAGTGGTAAGGGAATAAAAGGGGACACAATCACCTTTTTTAAGGAAATGATCATACAAGAGTCTAATTGTGGAAAGATTCATGCACATAGTTGATCCTGAGTAGTTGGGACTAATGTTGATTGTGCTGAGTTCAATTCTTTCTTAGTTGTTAGGTATACCTATCCATGCCCCCAATAACTTATGTGTATTCTGAAGACAGATCCATATAGCTGAATTTGTGTAGTTACCACTCTCTGTATTGTTGAGTTGAGTAGGATTTTAACTGTAAAACTACATATTCATGGTCCAATCGTCCACACTAGTGTGATTAAGCGGCTGACATTATGTTTGTATCATATTTAAAACAATACAGAAAGTGTCATTGAAATTCATGAGTCAGTGTTGTACTTTTTCATATGCTTCTCAGAGTATTGGTCTTACAACATTGTGATTTAATTCTCTACCAAAAGTCCTGTAGGTACATGGTAGTTTTTATGCCATGGGTAATTGGAACAACTGTCAACTAGCAGTTATAGGTACACATAACCAATACAAAATGTTATGCAGTTTGTTTTTATGCTTCTTAACAAGGAAATAAGGTTTTGTAGTGGGCTTTATTTCAACTTCTGTTTTAGTGATTTAATTTTTATATGAATACCATTTGAGCTTTTCCTTTTTACTTGTCTGTTTTCTAGCCAGACTATAGTTGTGCTTCGTACATTCTGATCCATGGAGGTTAACCGCAGGTTAAATCTTTGTGTGACTCAGATTCTTGAAGCACCAAATGAGGAAGAAGTTTCTTTACTTCTGGAGATATTTGGGTGATTATTCTCACTTTTTCATTTTTTAAGTCCCTTACTATGGCTTCCTATGCAAAAGCTAAGTTTAATGCTTGATATTACATAATTAGTTATTATGAGAGAGAGGCTGTTAGGCAAAATAGATTATTAGTCCAAATCATCACAATTTTCCTGGTTTGGATCAAGTGTAGGGTCTGTCTCATAGGAGGAAAGGAAGTTCACGAGGCAACAGTAAGAAGCATACAAAATTTGGCTAAAGATTTCTCCAGTTATGAAGATGAAGTACTGGTAAATTTTTGTGGCCATGCCTTTACTTAGATCATCTGTAAATGATATTGAAATTTTCATGGGTCATTGACTTGCTAATGTCCCTAAGACCATCTATATATTTCAGGTAAAGAGGGAAGAATTACTTCAGTATGCTCAAGGTGCAATTTCTGGGCTGAAAGTAAAAGCTGACATAAAAGGTTGTTAAAGAATTTATTTACTTATATTGCATGTGTTAGGCTTGAAGTGTGAGCATCAGCTTACTAATTTCTTTTGCTAATCTATACTTAGATTAATCTTTGTGCGTGTTCATGATGTCTATTTTTATGGGGTAGTACACGTTGCAATGAGTAAAATAATTCCCTCTATTCGTATGCTAAAAAATCCCTCCCCTTCAGGAAAATAGGAGTGATAACATCTTATATTTAATAGAACTTAGGATTAAAGAAAAGATTTTTTGTGTAGAGATAATATGATTGACTGGTGTGTTTTATTACATGGAGTTGACTTGAAAATTGGGGAGGGTGGAGTC
>CM029021.1:170517954-170590123 GCA_016801055.1 Panax notoginseng
TTTTAAAGTTTAATACGTCGTCGTTTGATCTCAAAAATCAAATTGTATCTCTAATTTTGAAATGAAAGAGTATTAATTTGAATTTAATAGTGGTGTTGTGAACAAAAATTAAATAATAATCATATTTAAAAATAACTGTCACTTTATAAGAGAGAAATCTCTCTTTTTTTTTTGTAACAAACTAAATATATATATATATATATATATAAATATATATGTTGTGTGTGTGTTGTGTGTGTGTGTGTGTGACGCCCCCAAAACAGGTATACAACACCCATTCTGAGTCGTCAATAACATGATATAGAAACAACTACAACTTTATTAATACAACATAAAACCTGTGAGTGTAAATACAAATATTGTTATCTAGACAATATCCACACTCAAATAAGTCCTCATTACAATTATTGGTACAATATTTTACAAAAAAAATGGTGAGGACTACTAAAACAACTTCCTAGAACCTTCATTCCATACCCCGACTAGTACTTGCTACATTCTCGCCTCCTGAGAAGAAAATGGAACAATAAGGAAAATGTGAGCTCAACTAGCCCAGTAAAGAACATTATGACTAAGATAACATAGAACAAATTATCGTTAGTCTTCAACAGGGAAAAATCTAATAGAATACAATAGACAACAACTTTTAAATCAATATTCGCAGCGGAAAATAATAATTCATAGAAGAGTTACGTAGAGAATGAAATCTACGATTATCTATGAATTTAAAAGCTCATCATCAACATTTTATTCCTGTAACATCAATCAATAAATATCTTGAATCAAATAGTCATCTTTGCATTACAGGCCAAAGATATTCATCAGTTGGTCATGTTCACCTCAACACATGTTCATCTTTGCACTACGGGCCAAAGATATTCATCAGAAATCATTCATCTTTGCACTACAGGCCAAAGATATTCAGTTATATCATCATTTAAGACTGAGGATGATGAAAAATATTTTAAAGGAAACGAATCCAGTGAAACAAAATAATAAATATTAAGGATTCGTATTTCAACTATTCTATGTCGAAAAATATCTCATTAATAATCATAGTGAAGTAAAATTCAAGAATGATCAAAACATGGATACAATCAAAGCTAGTATCCAGAATAGATATTTGGACAAAAAGAAGAAAATTTCATTTTTCGGTGAATAGTAACTCGTAAATAGTAACTCATGAATAGTAACTTGTGAATAGTAACCCCGACATGAAAAGTTCTAAATTTGATAAAAAGTTCTGATCAATACTTCGGCATAATAATATTGAAGAAAATAATATCATTTAAGAAAAAATAACATCCCTTACCTCAGCAAAAACAGTACTTCTAGTTAAAATACCGGATATAGGTTATGACTTGAACTTGCACCGTATAGCAACACTCAAAGTATCAAATACTCACAAGAATACGCTCGATATAGAGAGAGAAATAGAGAGAAACTTGTATTTCTGGTGTGATTTTCAATTATAACCTAAGCACCCTATTTATAGGAAAATGCTTAGAACACCAAAGCAGAAAATTTAATATAATATTATATATATATATATATATATATATATATATATATATATAATTTTCAAACCCACCTCAAGACCATCTGAACTCAGCTCATTATGCACATGTTGTAGCCCACAAAACAAACAAAAAACGTTTTCTTTGAAAAGAATAATTAAAACTTCCAAAAATCAATTATTTCGGAACTTCGGAACTTCAATAATTCATAATAAATAGCCTTTTATCAGAAAATTCGAATCTCGAGAGTTTTTATAGGAAATTCAATTCTCTACAACTTTGCAGAAGAAAGTTTTTTCAAATTCCAAACAGAAATTGACCGAAATCTACAAACGGGCGATTTTACCGTCAATAATAAATTTTCGGTCAAGAATTATGTCCACCAACACACAAAACATGTGTTAATTATTTAATGCCACAAAAATACTCTTCCTCCTCATATACTTATATATTCCACATTCATTGTAAAAATACCATCATCAATATATTATTAAAATAATATATTTAAATGAATTATTTTATCAGAAAAAGATAAAATATTAATTTTCAACAATTGTCACATTAAAAATTTTCTCCATCTATATCCACATAAAATCAATATTTTTCTCATCATATAAATCAATAATTAATTATACACAAATAATATTACAGAATCACAGTACTAGCAACCAGGCCGTTCCCAGGAAAGAGGGGGCTTTTCAATAAGGATTTTTCCTTACTGGCGCGCAATTAGATGACCAAACCTCTCCTTAGACAGAACTTTCTAGACATTGCCAATAATGTTATCTAATAATATTATTCAGATAATATGAATTATTGCTCCGATAATGAAAAATACTGTGTAGTGACAATTATAAAATATCAACGTAGCAATTATTTAATCAATAAAATATTGAACAGTAATTACTGTAATCATTATTGAGTAGTGCCTTCTTACGTAAGAATCAATAATTGGTGCAATACCGTGTGCTACTGTGCAACAACGCGTATTACTGTGTTTTAACCACCGGGTATTCCAACAGTATTAACGGTAACAACTATACCGTTATTTATAGACAACTTATTTTTGTCGTTTTCTTCATCCAATCGCTTTCCGTTATGGGGCCCACAAAAAACTGCGACGTCGTACGAATATTCTCCGACAGTAAGAATATTCCACGACCAAGCGAATATTCCCCGACAACAATGAATATTTTATAACCACTTGCTTATTTAAAATATTTGCGCATTTTACCCATAACTGACCACATTAATCAAATCAACCCTTACTATTTCAGAATAATAAATAAAGAAAATTAAATTTCATTTATTAATAATTTGGGGTCTTACAATATATATATATATATATATATATATATATATATATATATATAGGCTATAAAATGAGCAAACAGTTTGGGCTCGATTCGTATTCCCTCAATTTAAAGTTTGATTCGAGTTCGACTCGAATTAAATATAAATGATTCAAATATGTGTAAATTTTAAAGTTCGTTAAATTATTCGAACCTCCTCAAATTTTTATTGATAATTGATTATATTCGTTCAAAAAGTTCAAACTGTTCGGGCTCGATTCGAGATTGCGATTGACTCGATAGCTAAACGAGTATCAATCAAACTATATTTTATACTCGATAAATTTTAAAAATAAAATATAAGCAACTCAATACTGGACTCAACTGAACTCATTTACACCCATATATATATATATATATCTTCAAGTTTGAAATGGATCATGAGTCGTTACTTATTTGTATTCAACCATATAAATTTAAATGACCCAATATAAAAATATATGAATAAATTCCTTATAAGTTGACGACCGTGTAAAAGAATTAGACATATGGATGATGAGGGTTGCCGTTCTGTGATCACTGGTCTAAAATTTTAATCTTGTGCCGGAAACAAAGGGCAATTTCGTCAATGATGATACTTTCTCTTCATTTTTCCTATATTATAATAATAATAATAATAATAATAATAATAATAATAATAATAATAATAATAATAATAATAATAATAATAATTCTAGGCACTACTGCGTAACAGCACAAAAACAAACGTAGAACATAGTCATTGTTCATGATGTTAAATTATGGCTTACACCACATGATAGCCATCATGTTTTCTCTTTAGAATTTTTATTTTTTTTAAATTAAAAAAAAAACAAAAACAAAAACAAACTCCGTTTGTCTCAGCTCTCTCTCTATATATTTATATCTATATATTTTCTTGCAATCTAAGCCTAGCTTCACTTCAAACCCTAAAGTTCAGTACTGGTTACAGAAATCTGATCAATGAGCTCAGTTTGCATATCAAAGTGCGTAAATGACACCAGAGTTCCGGTGAGAGCCAGCTATGTCAACCTCTACAAGTGGCCGGAATCAGATGCCGAGTTCGTGAAGTCGGTGGGGTCGTGGTCTGGTACTCATGTTGAGGAAAGGCGGCAACACCCTTACCCTAGGATCAGGCCTACTACTACTAGTACTAGGGTGGTGGACAGTGTGTCATGCAGGCAGATGTATCTTAGGAGCTACACTTTTTCAAGAAAAGAAACAATGCCCCAGAGGACTAAAAAGTGCTTGGGTAGGGTCAAAGAGAGAGTGGCGGCTCGCGGGCGCCGATCCGAGAAATCTTCAAGAGGTACAGGTAGTAGTAGGAGGAGGTGTGCGGCGGTGAGGAGAGCGAAGGAGTTGTCATGCGCCGCCCTGTGTGCTATTTTCCAAAGACTGCTCTCTTGCACTGCCACTGTAGATGTATTGCCCAATAGAAACTATAATAACTAAGTTACGCGCGTTTTCATCAATTTAATTTATTTAGCAATATTCGATCTTTATATATATATATATATAGTGTTTTAATTTTCTTCTTTCTTTTTCTTTCTGTTTTTCTTTACATTTTCTTGTTGATTTTGAGGCTTTTGAACATGTGGCCAAACGGGTTGTTGTAAAGATTTGCATAATGTTTTGTTCTGGGTATGGTATGGTATGGTATGGGTATTTATCAAAAATTATACTCACACACACACACCTGACACCAGGGCCAACAACATTAATTAATTCACTTTTTGCATTGCATATATGCTGTGATGATCAGTATTAATTGTAATTTCTCTTTAAGAGAGGTAATATGTTTTTGCAAAAAATAATGAAGCAATATACTACTCTTATTATGTGTATTACTAAAATTTATATTGAAAATGTTACATTTTGCTATTGAAATGGAGTAGTACTGCATGTCAACTTCATTCCTTTAGTCAACAGCATATCTATATACTCCTCTTTTTTCTTCTTTTTTTTGGTTAGTTTTGTATTTATCCTATAGATATGTAGGGAAGGTAACGATGAAGGGCAGGCATGGAAACGTTTACGATCTGTTCTGAGTTTTAAAATGGACAGAAAAAAAAAAGAAATGGACGAAAAATTTAAGTTTTCTTTCCAATTCTTATGTTTCTGAATTTTTTAATAAACGGAAAATAATAGAAATGGATAGAAAACTTAGCCACTTTTTCTGCCAAAGTTTTCCGTCCAAATGGAAAAGAAATTGGAATAAGTAATATTTTTATAATTCTCATATTATCCTCAACTTTTAATATAATAAATTTTAAATTACAACTCATGTCCTCAATTTTAAATTTTCTATTCTTTTCTATTAAAAACTCAGAAACAACACAAAGGAAAACTTTAAATTTTCTATTCTTTTCTTTTCTGTTCTAATTTAAGTTTTTTATTCTTTTATTTTCTGTTCAAAACTCAGAAACAGAGTATTAAGGAGATAAAAATTAAAGAAGAAGTAGAGAGTAATAATAGTAGTAGTAGTTACCGCAATCAATGAAAATTAAAGGACAAGGTGTTTCATAATATGGGAGAGGGAAATTGGAGTTTTCAACTTAAATAATCTGAGTTGAGTTGAGTCGAGTATTGAGTCACTCAGAATTAATTCACAAAATTTATCGAGTATAAAATAAGGTTTGATTGAAACTCGTTTAACTATCGAGTCGAACACAATCTCGAATCGATCCCGAACAGTTTGAACTTTTATAATCCGAATATCAATAAAAAATTTAATTTGAAAATATTCGAATAATTTATCAAATTTTAAAATTTGCTTATATTTAAATCATTTATAGCTTGCATAGATGCATGATATGACTATGACAGCAATAGTTCCTAAATTTTGAAAACGAAAACTGAGTAAACGTACGAGCACTAGATATTAGAGCTTAATTAATGATATTACATTTTCACAAAATATTTTCCTAATTAAAACAATGTATCAATAAAAAAAAATTCAAGAACATTAACACTAATAATTATTAAGGATGAAGTTAGTAACAAATACTCTTGTTAGTATGAGTTCACTATTTCAAAAGGTATGGTCTCTTTTCAAGTCATTCCAATATAATTCTCACGTTTCATGTTAGTATATGCTTACATATACTTCTTCATTTTCAAAAAAAAATTCTCATTTATCAACTCTTTTTTTCAGAAAAAAAATTATTTACTTTTATAATAGTATAAAATGACAACTGAATGGACTTTCAGTCTTCCTGTCAGAAAATCACTAAATCGCTTTGAGATATCCGGTTAGCATGTAGTGAACTTTATAGTAAGTTTACTTCATACCTAATACAATATTGACACACATGCAGAAGAGTAATCTTTCCACCTGCGTGTCAACACTATATTAAACTTACCATAAAGTTCACTTAATGCTAACCACTCCCCACTTTGCCCGATCACCCATTACGCGCTATGAGAGATGAAACCTAGGCTAATAAGAAAATGACAGAGATATTGCGCGCCATCTTACATTATTACACCAGTAGCAGATCTCAAATATCTCTCTCCCCAATGACACAAATTAAACCCATCCCATCTTTGAGTTTGATACAATTTGCCATTTTTCCTCCTACACTAAATTATTTTTCTAGACAAAACTATCAAACACATTGTTGTACTCCATCTCCAGGAGCACCTACATATTTAGCTTATCATATGTACAGATACCTTTTCATTTATAAAGTAGTACAGATACAACTGCAGAACATGTCGTACCAACTGACAGAGCGATAAGTATACACACACACACACACAAAAAGAACATGAGAAAGGAAGACAAGCATTCCTACTTTGCCAAATACTTCCTAGGTACATATTTGGTAGCATTGCATACTGACAAACAAACTAGTGCCAATACAACAAAATTATAATTAGGTAGCATAAGAAACTCAGAGAAGAAAACAAGTGGGACTTTGACAAATGACAATCCAAAGTTAATTCTAATTTTCAAGAAATGAACATTCATACATCCAAACTACCACAATAATATATATCTATATAACCTAACACAACATTAAATTTTTAAATAGAGCAATGAATATATGTGAATAAAACACATGTCTGCATTTATACATGTAATCAACCAAGATTTTGCATATCCACCTCACAGGACTTTTACATGCAGAATGAAAGTGAGCCAACCAAGGGAAAAAAATTCCAAGAGGAACTGCCGCCAGTGGCGGAACCAAAATGTTTCTATAGGGGGGTCAAAATATATCAGTAAAAAAAATTTATTTATTGACGCTTGAAGTGTTTCTTTCGGTTGTACGACTGAAAGGAGGCAACTGTATCCTACGAGTCTGCATAATCTAACCTAACCTAATTCAATAACCTAATTCAATAATTTCTTCAACTAACTTAATTTAATAATTTCAATTATTTCACAAACAATATACCATAAATATAAAAATATACAATATCAATTCAAAATTTCAAATATTCAATGAAAATAACAACACATAATCTCTAATTCATGGCATAACAAACTCTAAATCTCTAATTTAATGGTAAAATTAAACACAAAATTCCTTATTTGTAGACATATACAGAGATTAACATATATGAAAAAGAAACACAAAAGGGCCAAAGGGGTGACCTCACTGACCTCAACCTGGAGAGAAAAAAGGGAAAGCAAAGGCACTAAGGCAGGAGGAACTAACGAGTACCGAACTAGGAATTTTGAAGAGAAAAGTAAAGGTTTTTTTTTAAGTTACTAATTGAAACGACGTCGTTTCATGTAAGTTTTAAAAAAAAAAAAAACTAACTGTTGCTGTGTTGCAGACCTGCAGCGAAGAAGGAAGGCGTGAGGCGGCAGCGGGGTCATATGCAGGGTACACTAGGGGGAGTCGCCAGAATACCAGGGTCAGATGCCTCCCCCTCCCTGGTTCCGCCTCTTGACTGCCACAATGATTCAAGAACAAGATCAGAACACCAACATATCTTGTTTCTTCAGTTCACAACATTTGTTTCAACTGCTATCCCAAAATACCGAGAAGTACCAAATATTTCAAACATTCAATGACTCAAGCTTGCGCACATGTTTCACTAGAACAGTAACGTCGTACAGATTCATTTGACTACAGAACACTGATATTTCTTCCATTACAACAATATATTGAGCTGAAACAGTATTTATAAGAATCTTTTGGTGTATTGACATTCTCACAGAATCTCTTTCTCATTTCACGGTAGGAAGTGCTTTCTGCTGCACAACAGATTACCACAAAACTAAATCTGCTTCCACCATTTTTTTTTCTACACGGAACTACTTTTTTCCAATTTAGCAACGACAAGAAAAATAAATAGTTTCCTTGCTCCTAGTAATGAAGGAGGAAGAAACTAATAAGATTAGCATGAAAGCATTACACTACCCTTTGGAAGAGGAGATCAGATGAACGGACTTGTATTCAAATGTTGTGACTAAACAAAATCAAAATGAATTAGTATTTTCATGTCTTTGGCAACAGAACGTAATGTAAATGCAGAATTAAACATTGTCAGCTTGAACCAGTATAAAAGCATCAGCAGATTCAAGAGAAGTTAGTTTTGATCTTTTTGCAACCCATTATTTGGCAGAGAATCTTAAAGACTTGGAAACTTTATCACTGCATTGATATAGTTACTAATGCTTTATCGGCCACATTTGATGAGCATAGCAGAAAGCAGGACTGGATATGCTAAGCTACAGAAGGTTAGCATTTTGCCACAACTAATCAAAAACTATTGTGTTAAAAGAAAAACTAAGTTTGCATGATGAAAGTGACAACTATTTTGCAAGGAAATACTTTCAATGCAAGGACCCAACAGTCAAGCACGGGATAACAAACTGCTTACTTGCATAGTTGTTCTCAGACTCCGTGTGGGAAAGCAACAGTTGGAAGGTTGTTTTATATCAACAACAGCGCCAAAATCTATATTATATAGCCTCCATGGGAGGTTTGGTGCAACTATGTCACACTCTTTTTTCCTCTTTTGCCCCTACAACTTTAACTATATTACTATTTTATCGTTCTTATATTAATTTTTTTTATCCTTCTATTTAGTCCTGTAAATTTTATAAAGTTCCTATTTTACCTCGCATAATTTATACACGCAACGTGTATGCCACCGGGTGCTGATATATATAATAGTAGCAATAGAAATTTTGAATACAGAAAGTATTTCATAACTTATTAATTGCAATTTGAAAATACCAATAACATCAATTTCCTTATTAGCTGAAAAGAATCTGCACAGTAGACAAACTTATCATGATGTTTATCGACATGCACGAGTACACATATATTTGCACATGCTTATGACTTCCCCATGGCTATGCAAAAAATTAGTAAATTCTATGTCTTCTGCTACCATGCGTATTCTTTTACATACAATATTACTAAAATTTAATGAACAACATCGCTCCTTGGTAGATTAATTATTTCATCCCCAAACTTAGCATACTGTGAAGGATAAATCTCTTTGCAAACTTCTTCTAGATCTAATTTAATGATTACTATGATTTATTACTTCAATACATAATCCTTTTTATGCATGCTTTTACCTTTTTCAAAAAGTAAAGAAATTTCAGAATATTACAATTGGACGACCAAATAAAACATACACAAAACACATACTAGTGATGCCGTCGGCATTAATTAAGAGTAAGATAAAACAGAAGCTGAAGTAAAAGCACATATGCATCTCAAGCGCCATATAAAGTCAACTCTAATAGTCAATGAGATACAAGAATTTCTACAAGCATCTTCTGTCAATTCTCATGTCAACCACTAACATTTACAAAAAAGGTAGTCCCCTTTATGGAGCCATTTGACATAAATTTTGCAACAATAGCCATATTGAGCAATAAATTATAACTAAGAGATCATGCACACAAATGAGGATCCTCAAAGAAGAATTCCTGAGGCCAACAACAAAAGGAAACAAGGTAACGAACAAAGAGTTGTAGGATAATTTACAACTTTTTTTGCATGTTTTGTTTACAATTGGACAACCGAATAAAACATAAACAAACATACACTAGTGGTCAACTGGTCGTTGGCATTAGTTAAGAGTAAGATCAAACAAAAGCTGAACTAAAAGCACGCATACATCTCAAGTGCCTTAAAAAGTTACTGCTTGTCGCCTGTGAGAGACAAGAATCTTTTGTCAATTCTCATGTCAAACACAAACATTGACAAAAACAGGTAGGCCCCTTTATGGTGCAATTTGACATAAATTTTGCAACAATAGCCATATCAAGCAATAAAATATAACTAAGAGATCATGCAGACAAATAACGATCCTCAAAGAAGAATTCATAAGGCCACGACAAAAGGAAACAAGGTAATGAACAAAGTGCAGTGACAACAAACGACAATTTCAAGTGGACCAACTCTTTACGCTACAACTTGTAGGACAATTTATAACCCGAAAAGCAGCAACTATTTCATTAATTCTGAAGTTATCATAACATTAAAAACCAAACAACAGATAACTAGATCGTTCAACAAACCTACTTATAATTTTGATAAACAACTCATGATGTGTCATTAAGAAGACAGTATAAGAGTAAAAAGAGGACCAACCAAAGGCTGAGCCTCCCCCGCCAGAAGTTCACAGCTCGAATTCTTCATCCCGAAGAGCCATCTCTGCTGCTTCTTCCTCCTCACTGTCAAGAACAAAGTACTCATTCTTCTCAACTGGCCTGAACATATAAAACATCACCAAATAGAACGCAAGACTGGCAACTTCCTCAGCTGCATTCGACACCCACTGGAACTTATAGGCCGAAATAGTCCTAAGCGCAAAGACAACAATTCTGGTAAAGTACAAGTACCCAATCACCACAATGTAAAACTGCCTGAACAGTGTCAATTTCGCCAAATTCCTCGCAGCCTTCCCATCAGTCTTTGATGTTTCCCTCAACGACCTAATCGACCACACAATGGGGAAGATAATCGCGCAGCAACAAATAATATCCACCAACAAAAACACCTGATTCCAAGTCACCCAATCCTTAATAAAGGGTCCAGTCTCCCCAATCACAATAGAAGCAACATTGGCCAAAACCTGAAGCGGGATCACAATCATCAACACCTTCTTCTCCTTCTCTTGCAAAAAGGGTTTCAAAAATGACCATCCAGTCCCGATCAGCACAATCACAGTAAACAACAAGACAACCCTAATGAACTGAAAAATATAGAACAAAACATCCCATCCGTGGGGAGTACCGGTGACTTTCACATAATGCTTATCCTCCGCAGCACAGATCAAGTTCAAAGCTTTCATAACAAGTAATCCGGCCATTAAGAGATGGATCCGGTGAACGGATCGCTTATTTTTAAGACAGCTGAGTATCCAAAACCCAAGAAAAGCGATGTAAATGATGGAGAACAAAAAGTAGAGGGAGGGGAGCTGAGTTAGACCTGCAGATAGATAATCTTTGGTGGTGCCGCCATTGTCGAGATTGTAAACTTCTGTACGGACGTCCATGGTTACTTGGCTTTCAGGGGCGCAATTGGCGAAGAAGAGGCTGTATTCATTGGGGGAGCTGACGGGGTAAGACTTGTTGAAGAAGGAGTGAGGCGGCGGAGAGAGATCGCGGAAGGTGAAGAGGAGGCTTATGTATTTGGAATCAACTACACAGAAGCTAGGGTTTTGCTGGAGCTCCAGGAGGACTTGGATTAGGGATTCCTCGGACAGGAGGAAGAAACCGAGGCGAGATGGGTCGGGTCGGGAGAGGGAGGAGGTGACGGACACGGAGGAGACTAAGACCGAGACGAAGCCGGTGTGTGTGAATCCGAATTTCTCGAATAGGATCATGGGGCGGGCATCGGTGATGATTTTTAGGTTCTTGATCTCGGCGGTGGTAGGGGAGGGGAAGAGGACGGAGAGGAGGAGGAGGAGGGCGACGCCGGTGAGGGGTGTTTTCGCCATTTTTGGAGAGTTGCAGTGAGACTGAGTTTCCGTAGGAGAAGAAGAGGGTGGAGGTGGTGGTGGGTATTTGCTGATTTGGTGTTTGGTCAACTTCCAGGTGGGCGATGAATTCAATAGGAGAGTGATGTTTACGACACGTATGATCTCTTTAATACCGATATTGCCTTTTTAAGTTGTTCGTTTGATCTAGGAGAATTATAAAATCAGCCCCTTTTTTTCAAATTTTCTCTTTCTTTTTTATTTTTCAACTGCTTACACGTGTTTCATTGTTTGTTTTACTTTGGTCATCTCCATTGAAAAGGAGGGGAAATTTTAGCAGAAGCAAGTTAATTATAATGGCGAAACTTATACATATATGAAATTAATAAAAATATCTACTTATTATATATACATTTTTAAAATATTATTATTAAATAATTATTCACACAACTCATAATCAAATTGTCATTATAAATTTTCGCAATATATATATTTTTCTTAAATTTATTACCGAAATTATGGACTTAGTCAAGGTATATCCATTTGGGCCATCGTCGAGCCTTCAGCTCAATTACGAGGATTTTGTTTCATTAATGTCTCGACAACAGAAAGAATTATTTTATGTTTTCTTTTTCTTTTATATTTCATATAAAAATTAATATAGATATATAATTGTGTAGACTTTTAAATGTACACAATTTACGATCGTACAGTTAAGTCACTCCGCGATTGTAAAGTAGTCACTCTACGTTTCTATAGTAGTAGAGTAATTCATCTACTATCAGTCAGTGACTACTTTACGATCTCTGTATACCTCTATTTTTTCATTTGTGTAATCTATTATCTTCACCTTTAAATTTTAGAAATATTATTATTACTAAATTTAAGATTATAAACATGGTTATAATAACTAATCCAGAAGGATAGAATATTTTAAAACTATAATCAAACTTTTACACATTTTTTCTTATTATGCCCGTAGCATTAAATATCTCATACTTTTTTATTCTAATTCTCTCTCCATATTTAATAACTATAGAGAGAGAATATTTTGAATTGAATAGTTACAAAGTCACTATCTCACCTACATTAAAAATAATTAATGACATATTATTATGGGTAATTTTATTATTTTATTCATCTTCTTAATATGTGTGAAAAGTCTACTAAGATTTTTTCTTTTAAAATTATTTTCACCACTTTAGTTTATTTTGAAATTCTTCCCTATTTTTATCCCATGTTCGTTTTAATGTTTTTTCTTTCATATACTCATCTTCTCTCCAAATTTTAATTATTTAACAGTGTAAACCTACTAGTATTAAGATATAACTAGAGGGAATTGCATAAGTTTTTCGTTTGTGAGAGCAAGAAACAATAATTTCTTAATTTATAGCAGAAACTTAATAATGAATTAAAAAAATTAATTTATATATTGATAAATTTATAATAAGGTTAAATTAAATTTTTTAAATAAAACTCTAAACGATTTGGGTGAGATTATTAATTACTACTTGCAAAATTATTGATGCCGTCGAAAACCATTGAAATACTAAAATTTGTTTCTTCTCATTAAACTATAAAATTAAGTTCCCATCAAGGCGGTGGTCTGTTTTGGTTGCTCAAACATAAAACACCGACCAATCTTTATTTTACCAAGAAAATGTCTCTCTCTGCATTCTAGACTCTAGAGTAGTATTTCTGTAAATTTAGCACAATAGTAGGGGCAACCACAGAAGCAGAGCCTACTAAGGAGTACCTATTTATTGCTTGAGAAATTAGGAATTTATGGCACTGATTTTCTTTGTTATTGATTATATTTTTCAGAAGTCCAAACTCCAAAGCCCAAAGCAAAACAACCGATAATTTTTTTCTTTTGTATTGACTCCCAACCAACATAAGACGACGCAACAAGAAAGTACATTACCAACATCAACAATTTCACCTAACTTGTAAGATAGTGAGAAATTTACCTTTGAGAATCTTCATACTGTATATAATCTAATTCTGTAGAGAGAGAATTAGAAAGGGTTTTATTGGATTTTGATCTTTCCGATTCTTCTTAACTGATCCTTGGATCGTTCAACTACAACTCTTTCTTTCAGTATTTGCCAATTTTGAATCTGTAAGTTTTTAACTTCTTTGCATTTCTTCTTTCATCTTCTGGGTCTCTCTCTCTCTCTCTTCAAGTCAAATCTCATCTGGGTTTTGTATTTCTGGATTTAATTTCTTGTTTTAGGGTTTTAATTATTCTAGAATTATTTGCGTATGATCATGTACTCATTTCAACACTTGTATTGCATACAGATTTCTTGAATATAAGGACTGATTTGCAGAAAATATTTGATTTGATGACATTTGATTCTTTGGGGTTTTGTCAAAGTTTTGAACTTTTGAGGTAATTGGGTGGTAGATAGACCAGATGAACGTGGTTGGTAAATTTGGGAGCTTGATAGCACAAGGTGTTTACTCTGTAGCCACCCCAATTCATCCCTTTGGTGGGGCGGTTGATATTATTGTTGTTCAGCAGCAGGATAGTTCTTTCCGTAGCACACCTTGGTATGTCCGATTTGGTAAATTTCAGGGTGTTCTTAAAGGGGCGGAAAAGATTGTCCGGATAGAGGTTAATGGCGTTGAAGCCAATTTCTATATGCATCTTGATAATTCAGGGGAAGCTTATTTTATTAGGGAGATAGTTTCAAGTAAAGAGGGTGAGGGGAATGATGGTTTGAAGGATTCGGATAGTCTGGGTAGTATGCGAGATGATTGCGGTAGTATTGATTATAATGATACTGATGATGGTAGAAAAGAAAATGTTAATCGTTATACACATGAGGGTAGTGTTTCTGGTACTGTTGAGGTTTTGCAGGATGAACACATTTCTTTGGGTGTTGACCGAATTGAGATGACGGAATCTGATAGTGAAAGGGCTTTCTATGAATTTCAAGATGAACAATCCTCTCTTGAAGATTCAATTGAGTTATCAGAGTATGGATCTAGTCGATATGAGAATCTAGATAGTGTGGATAGTCTAGTCGAATCACAAAATTCAAATTCGGAAGTTGTTTTGGTTAGTGTTGATGGTCACATACTGACAGCACCCATCTCATCATCAGAAAGGAATACTGAGAATATGCAATTAAGCATACCTCAGTTTCATTTGGGCCCAGGTGAAGGGACTGAGTTTTGTGAAGGCAATGCAGAGTTCAATACAAGTGATACTTGGGCTGCTGATTATTTAGGTGATTTGGACAAGTCTGTCCACAAAGTTTCTGAAAACGATAGAGAAGTTAACAGTGATACTAATGCACATACAGTTGACCGCAAGTTGGAAATTCGTGAAGGAAATAAGGAGGAGAACGTCGGTCCAGTTCAAGAAATTAAGAACATAACAAACGAGAAAAGAGAGCAATGTGTGCCTCACAATTCAGACAATGGATCTATTAGTGTTGAGCGGGACGATATTTTTAAAAGCTGTTTGGAGCTGCATGAATTGGCCTTGCAGGTTGGAAATGCTAATCAACATGACAAGGGTTCTTCATTGGAGATTCAGGGAGATGATGAAGATTCCCAGGAGAAGTCTCCTCAAAGCCTTTTAGCAGTTGGCGAAGCTGAAGATGGAGGTGCTGGCATATTGATGAGCAGTGACAGAACATCTCCTCTGGAGTCTGATGCTCCAAGCAGCTTGGCTTCTCCCAGTATACAGGTTGAAGCCGAACCTGTTGACAGGAATACTTCGGCTACAGCTCAAAATCTTTCTGACAGCATTCCTGTTCATTCTTTTAGTAATGATGAAGAACTGCATAGTGGCAGCAAACAGATACAAACTAACCCACAAGGACCTGCTTCTGAAGGGGAATGCTGTAAAAGCCAGATGGTGGGAACCCAGACAAGTTTTTCTAATGAAGAAATGAAAACTGATTTAAGTAAGTGTTCGGATGGCTTTAGTTCTAACTTGGAATTATATTGTTTCTTTTTTCTGTTGATATATTTACTCATTTCATCTTTGTTTTGTTCCAGGGTTTGAAATCTCTCTTTGTGGGGATTTACTCTCTGGTGGCATGGGTTTGAGTGCGGCTGCTGAAGCTTTCAACACACACCGCATCTCCGAGGACGAATTTAAACTTTCTGCAGTATCACTAGTTAAGAATGAGAACCTAGTTGTCAGATTCCAAGAGATGTACTTGCCATGGGACAAAGCTGCACCAATTGTTCTTGGAATGGCAGCCTATGGTTTAGTTTTACCCGTTGAGCACAGTGATGCAATTCCTGTCGAACAGGGTGAGGCACCAAATCCCAGAGAAGATGAGTCTGGACTCAGTTCAACTCCTTCTGGGCGTAGGTGGAGGCTCTGGTCAATCCCGTTTAGAAGGGTTAAAACACTTGAGCATACTGTCAGTGACTCTAGCGAGGAGGTGTTTGTTGATTCGGAATCTGGTTCACAAAACCAACCTGTAGAACCAACTCCGGTGTCACGTGGTGGAAAAGAGTCTCCTCACAAGCAACTACTTAGGACAAATGTCCCAACCTCTGAAGACATAGCTTCTTTAAACTTGAAAGAAGGGCAAAATATGGTGAATTTCATTTTCTCTGCAGGGGTACTAGGAAAGCCAAATGAGGTCTGTGATTGTTCTAATTATAACATGATTATCATTTAGATTGAATTCTTGTACTCCAATTAAGCCACATTGTCCTGAAACAGGTTCAGGCTCATATTTACTTGTGGAAGTGGAATACAAGAATTGTAATTTCTGATGTTGATGGGACAATTACCAAGTAAGGCCTACACGTTCCTCGTTAGAAAAACTGCTCAATATGATGGTTATTGTGACATGTTATATCACACTTAAGATGCTTCCACTTAATCTAAATAAAATCTCTATATTTTTCTTGTGGAATGGATTTACAATTGAGTTCCAGAAAACATGCATTTTTCCTAACTCAGGGAACTTAATAAAATGGTAGTTGACTAATTTCAGTTATTCTGGTACGGTAATGAGATTGTTCAGATTATGATATAACACTAATTTAAACTGATAGAGAGGGTTTATAAATCAATATCTTGTAATACCTTCAGGTTGAATATCATTTTTCTGCATTTTAATTTTTGTTTGAAAGCTACACACAATGAAGCTTATATAGTTTTCTGAGCGATCACTTCAGCAAGAACTAAGGTCTAGTTTATCACATATAGTAGTGAGGCCATAAAAAACATCTGATCTCCCTTCTGTGGGTAAGCTGAAGTAGATGAACCATTGGTTTATACTTTTATCAAAGTACTTTGTGAAGCTATGATGGTCCATCTGCCAAACTTAACAAAATATGCTGCTAAGATGATGGTTGTATCGTAGTATACTCAAGGTTGAACATGTCGATGTCAGGCTTTATCATTTAAACCCTCTTGGAATAATAAATTTAAAAAATAGACACATTCCCTATGGTTACTCTTAATTCAAACTTGTGTGCATTTGTTTTAGCTATTTGCTAATGACCAAGACAAATTATTACTACCTTTGTCCTCTAAAGGATGGCCTAAGGTATAATTTTTTTGTCCTCAAAAGGATGGCAATAAATACATAAAGTAAAGGGCAAATATGTTATTTAATGGGGTCCAATAGTATATAAAAATAGAAAGATTTTATGGGGCCACTAAGGATAAATTTGGAACTTTTTTACTCTCTTTCCTCTACTTTGCTATTTTTAATTTATGTGCAAAATGTACTTAGAATATTCTTTTGAGGACGCAGGGAGTAATTTATAATTTTGACTTGCTCTTATGACTAGCCAAATATGCTTGTTTGTAGGTCTGATGTTCTTGGTCAATTCATGCCCTTAGTGGGAAAGGATTGGACACAATCTGGGGTAGCTCGGCTTTTCTCAGCAATTAAGGTATAATTTTCATTTGCCTTGTCCTTCAGCTCTGCAAAGATTGTTTCTTAGCTCACATTCTTGGTGGTTGTTTCTTTTGGTCCTTGTTTGATATTTAGCAAACTTAGATTCTGGAAATGGTTCCTTTAGGGAAAGCAATTAAATGTGTTTTTTTGCTTGCTCAACCGTATGTGATGCAGTCCATAAGAGGCTTATCAAAGAGCATGTTCAAAAGGGGAAATTATGTGGTTTTTTCTGTGCTGTGAATTTAAGATTGCAATACTATTCTTAGGTTTATATGCTACTAGTTTGTTTTGTAGTTTTCTTTTATAATGTAGGCCAAGAGTATTTTTGGTAATTTTTATGTTTTGGGCTGTAGAGAAGTTGGCTGCCAGCCTGTCACGAAAGGTCTTAAGTTTTACCCTTCCAGATGGAATATTTATGTAAATCATAAAAATTATGGCAAAGTGATTTTTAGATGTTTAATGGTTGCTTGTGATTTAGTTGCATTAATTGAGTTTATGTAATTTTTATGTTTTGGGCTGTAGAGAAGTTGGCTGCCAGCCTGTCACGAAAGGTCTTAAGCTTTACCCTTCCAGATGGAATATTTATGTAAATCATAAAAATTATGGCAAAGTGATTTTTAGATGTTTAATGGTTGCTTGTGATTTAGTTGCATTAATTGAGTTTATGAACTTCACAATTTCTCAATAAACTGGTATTGAATTTGACTTCATTTACAGGAGAATGGGTATCAGTTACTGTTTCTGAGTGCACGGGCAATTGTTCAAGCATATCTAACAAGAAGTTTTCTTGTCAATCTCAAGCAGGTACTAAAATGCCTTTTTTAAATGTGTGGTTTAATAATTTGAAATTTTCCGTATTTTAATACGGAGGAACCAATCAATCAAAAGTTTTTGGCTTTAAAAAATTGAATACTCTAGTTGTACTTGAAGTTTTAGCATACTTGCATCTGTTGAAGCATCCAACACAAAACGAATTGACTAATGGCTCAACATGGTATCAGACAATTTAATTCATGTGCAAGGAAGGCTCAACTACTTACATGCTCCACGTCACCCATTATTATTTGTCCACATATTTGGCTCAAAATTACGCCACACATGATGGGTCGTGTTGAGATATAAAGTCCCAAATTGGGCAATCTAATGCTTAAGACTCACTATATAATAATCCAGGGAGGCTATTCCGCTAAGTGGTTTTGAGTTTGATGCTTCAACAATATCAACACTAGTTAGTCTTTGGCTCTCATTTTCCACAAGTCCTTTTGCTACTTGTATAGTCAGTCTTTTACATCTGTTTTCCTGAAAATATGCATCAAATTTTTTATGGCTCACCAGCAATTGGTCTCCACTCTTGCCTTTTGCTGCGATCTTACCAGTCTTGAGACTATTGCACACTTCTGCCCATGCCTCAAATTGCGTAAGCTGTAAGTTTGTTTTTAAATGCTTGCAGGATGGAAAAGCTTTACCACATGGGCCTGTTGTAATTTCGCCTGATGGTCTATTTCCCTCTTTGTATCGAGAAGGTAAGATCTTGTTTCCTTGAAGAAGCATTTTTCCTTGATCTTCTTTGAACCATTAGATCATTAAATATATTTAAGCTGCTTGGAGTAAAACCATGATTTCTTTCTGGATTTTTATGATCATCATGGAGATCTTATGCTTTCATTAAACTAAAAGTAGTAATAGTACCTTTGCGCAGCTTTGGAGCTGTTTCCTTACCTAATGGATGCAAACTGCTGCTCTGGGGTTTTGCTCTGGAAATAGCAGTTCACTTCCATTTATGTGTCATGGATTATGAAATTTAATGTAATTTAAGCAAGTATTGTTCTGTGTGAATTTCAATATGGCTTCTTATGCCTTGATTGGTGTTGCTGCCGTCTAACGGCACTAGTTTGCTGCCTTGTTCATCAGTTGTCGCATGACTTGCACAAGTGGCTGTTTACATTTAGGTTGAATTTATTGTTTTATTATTGTTATTTTATTTATTACTATTATTATTATTATTAATATTAAATTATTTATAGCTAAATTCATTCTTGGCTTTCACTTGAACACATACTTTGCAAGTTGTGATACATCTGCCTTATCTCAAGAAAACGGAATCAAATTGATCTGATGAAATTTATGTTGACCGATGGCAGTTATAAGAAGAGCGCCTCATGAATTCAAGATAGCATGTTTAGAGGTAATAGTACCTAACCACTACAGGAATTTTTTATGATACGTGTATATGTACTCTATCAGGCTATATATTGTCCATTCTTAACTTTGGAGATATGTCTCACAGGATATTAAAGCACTTTTTCCTGCGGATTACAATCCATTCTATGCGGGTTTTGGTAACAGAGACACCGATGAGCTTAGTTATAGGAAAATTGGGATTCCAAAAGGCAAAATATTTATCATCAACCCTAAGGTACTCATAGTTAACTCAAAATATTGGGGCCTAAGTTTCCGTTCCCCTCTCTCTATTGTTTTTTGAGTTTTCTTTCTCAAGCATTAACAAGTTCATTTTAATTGGCAGGGTGAGGTAGCCAATAGTCACAGAATCGATGTGAAGTCGTACACTTCTTTACACACTCTAGTGAATGACATGTTCCCACCAACTTCAATGCTTGAGCAGGTATGCGTGTAAGAAATGAAAACATATTAAGGGGAAAATTAGCAAGGAAAAAGAGTTCAATTTATGGGGATTCTGTAATATTGGGAAATGATTTATATGCTGCCTGCATCTTTTGGTCGAATACATAGGCCTTACTGGACACATTGAATTAATTCCCCCGAAGTTGATTATAGTTTCATGTGAGTGTTGGTTTGTAGGCCAACTTGGCCTATATAGATAGATAGCATTACTGTTCTTGTTTTCTGTGTAAAATCATATGGTGAATTCCGAATGTTTATTATATTTGCAGGAAGATTACAATTCATGGAATTATTGGAGGATGCCATTGCCAGACATGGATAACTTGTAGAAATGTTGAGATGCTAGTGGCTGGAGTATGGAACAGAATATATCCAGGACGCCCAGCCCAGCCCAGCATTTTTCTAATTAGCACCATCTTCAATTGTAAAACAATTCATTCTGTACTCTAAAACTGTGGATCAGAAGTTCTCTCACTGGAGAAAACTTTACGAAATTTTCGGCCCACAGGTTAGGTTGTATTCACTTAATATATTTTTTCCAAATTTTATAAGCCTATTCCTTTAGTAGGGTAAGGCTTCTAATTTGTTGAAATTCCATATATTTGTGATTTTTTTTAGACGTTAGAGGGCTTGTAATCTGTTAAAACTTTGTTACTTGATGCAAGTTTAATCCATGTTTCTTTCCATCAGAAATGATGAAGATAATTTTTTACAATTGAATAAACTGTTGGCGCTAGTGTATAAAATTATTTAAAATTTTCAAATAAGTTTAGTTGACTATATTTTTGGACAAAGATTATATAGGGATAACTATATTATAATTTCTATTATAAATAGACAAATCGATTATTATTTACTCCCTTCATTTTGAAAAGGATAGCAATAAAGATACATAAAGTAAAGGGCAAGTATGTTATTTAGTAAGGTCCGCTAATATATATAGAAAAAATGACTTAAAATTCGTTATAATTTATGTTTTGGTTATATATGGACAATTTAAATATTTGATGTATTTTTATTTATTAATTAAGATAGTGTAATAGGTTTAACTATTTTTGGGTTGTTAATGCTTTAGGCTTAATTTTTAAGTTTATTGCATTTCATTTATTTAAGGTTTAGGTAGTTCAAGAGTCTCTTAAGGTTAGTATTATGGAACAGTTCATGAATTATCATATTATTCAAACATTTGTTTTATAGTCTTTTGTCTCTTCTTTTTGTGGAAATGCACTTTGTATTCCAAATTTATCTCATTTTGCACATTACATCATATACTTCAAAACGTAATATTTTACATCCCACACTTTTAGTAAACCAACACATACACCTTCCCGTCCAAAATTTGTCGCTAAAAGTGCAAAATTCGTCATTTTTAAACACTAATCCTATCACTTTTAGTGACGGATTTTTGGGTCGAGAGTGTCATGTGTCAGTTCATCAAAAATACAGTATGCAAAATGTCACGTTTTGAAATATAGAATGTAATGTACAAAATGGGATAAATTAACTTGAAAGATGAAAAGTATATTTAAATATATATATATATATATATATATATATATATATATATATATAGTTTAAATAAATACAAATTTAAATAAAATTATATTACTACTAATATAATATAGTTTGAAAAGAAAAAAAATATCATAAAAATCATCCAACTGACTTAAATTTGTTACTATTATAAAAAAATATAAATATAATTACAATTTCAAGTAAGTATATTTATATTTCAATAAAACATAAATTTAATTGTTATTAATATTAAAATAAAAATATAATATACTACTCGACCATGTGATTTAATTATTAAATAAAAAATAAAACTTAATTACTCTATCCAATAAAAATTTGTAAGAATAAAATTCAAAACATCTATTATAATTTTATGATTCTACAATAAGACCATTTGTTCAATTCAACGAGTCAAAAATAAAAATAGCAATATAATTTTCAAGAAAACAATCATAAGATCATCTTATTTGATATTAATTTGTTATCATTGTTAAATAAGATTTTATTACAACTTATATAATATAATTTAAGAATAAGGTAATTATGTTCGAGTATAAGTAAAATCTTATTATAAGTTAAATAATGTGGTTTTAGAAGGAAAATATTTTCTTATTATGACCATTTTATCTAATAAATTCAATAATATATTTATAAGAAAATAATAAAATATTTTACAACATAACAACTTAAAATTAAAGTGGAAAAAATTAATAGTTTAATAATCTAATTGACAAAATTTAAAGGTGGATCACCAAATTGGAATTTGACCCATAGTTTAGGATAGTAATTTATATTTAAACCTATTTCAAAATAAAATCTTCCAAATGAAGTTTTTCAAAGTAACTCTTCTAAAGAAATAATTAAACACCGTGTGATGTGTGTGAGTGTTTGACCAACTTTTATAGAAAATACTTGAACAATACTCGTACTCCTACTAATCTTCGCAAATACTCGAGATAAGTTAACACACTTAGAAAAAACTTACACTAAAAAAATTTAGAGAGTGGAAGGAAGTATAAGCAAGGAAGTTGTGAATTTTCTTACGTTAAGCTTTCCTATTTATAGCCAAAATATTCCACCTTTTATAAATATATTATTCATCTATTATCATTGTGACGCCCCCAAAATAGGTATACATCACCCATTCTGAGTCGTCAAATACATAGTACAGAAAATAACTACAACATCATTATTACAATTGTCGAGAAAAATACGACAACACATATGTTATGAGTTTAAATACAAATTTTTTCCTCTAGACAGTATTCAAACTCAAATAAGTACTCATTATAATTATTGAACATTATTTTATAAAATAGTGAGGACTTCTAAAATAATTGACTGGAAACATCACTCCACACCCCAACTAGTTCCCGCTATATTCTCGCCTCCTAAGAAAAAAAATAGAACAAAAAAGAAAAGGGTGAGCTCAACTAGCCCAGTAAATAATATTATGAGTAAGATAATGTAGAATAAATTATTGTTAGCCTTCAATAATTCAGATAAAATATAAAGGACAACAAGTTTTAGATCAATATTCACATCGGAAATAACAATTTATTAGAAAAGTTAAGTAGATAATGAAATCTACTATCTTCTATAATTTAAAAGTCAATCATCAATATTTTATCCATGTAACATCAATCAATACACATCTTGAATTAAATATTCATATTTACACTACGGGCCAAAAATATTCATTCGTATTACCAGTTGGTCATATTCATCTCAATACATGTCCATCTTTGCACTACGGGCCAAAGATACTCACCAGGTAATAATTCATCTTTGCACTACAGGCCAAAGATATTCATCAAGTACCACCATTTAAGACTAAGGATGATGAAAATTATCTTAAAGAAATGAATCCAGTGAGATAAAAGGACAAAGATTAGGAATTTGTACTTTAGATAATCCAAGTTCAAAAATACTCCGTAATAAATCATAATGGAGTAAAATTCAAGAATAAAGATCAAAATATGTATACAATCAAAGATAGTAACCATAATAGACATATTGGACAAAGAAGATAAAATTTTATTTTTCTGTGAATAGTGCCGTATTCGTGAATAGTGTCATATACGTGAATAGTAACCCTGACACAAAAAGGTAAAAATTTCACAAGAAAAAATATACTTCGTGAATAGTAATCGTGAATAGTACCGTATTCGTAAATAATGTCGTATACGTGAATAGTGCCGTATACGTGAATAATAACCTCGACATGAAAAGGTAGAAATTTCACAATAAAATTCATACCAATATTTCGACATAATGATATTGAACGAAATAACATCATTTACGAATAAAATAACATCATTTACCTCAAAATAACAGTACTTCTGACTGAAATATAGGATATAAAGTAGAAGGAAATTTGCACTGAATAGAAACACTCAAGATATCTAAATACTCACAAAAATACGTTCGCTAATATAGAGAGAGAGAAAAAAAACTTTAGATTCTGGTGTGATTTTCAATTCTAGTTAAGCACCCTATGTATATGAAAATACTAGAACGTCAAAGCAGACTAAAATTTAATAAATTAATATTTTATTTCAAATTCTCACGCACGCCATACTTGAAATCAAACTTTGAACATTCTCAGCCTTCACAAGGACAAGAGTGGGGCCCACCCTTCTAGAAAATCCCACAAAAATATTTTAAATTTAAACAATATTCAGAAACTTCAATAATTCATAATCAATAGCTCTTTTATCAGAAAAATACGAATTTTATGTAAATTTCATAGGAAATTTAATTCTCTACAATTTTGTAGAATTTTTTTTTTCAAATTTCAAACGAAAAATGACCGAAATCTATATACGGATTATTTTTAATACCTTCATTCCGAAAAAATACTGATAAAACACCTCAACATTAATTCTTTCATTTATATCCACATAAAATAAATATTTCTTATCATACAAATCAATAATTAATTATTCACAAATAATATTACATAATCACAATAATGACAATCAGGTCGTTCTCAGTAAAGAGGGAACTTTCCAATAAGGATTTCTCCTTACTGACGCGCAATTAGATGACCAAACCCCTTTCCTAGACAGAATTTCCTTAGACTTTACTAATAATGCTATCTAATAATATTATTCAAATAATATGAATTATTGATCTGATAATGAAAAATACTGTGCAGTGACAATTATTGAATCAACAATAATATAAAATATCATACCAATTATTGAATAAATAAAATAAAATATTGAACAGTAATTACTGTAACAATTATTGAGTAGTGTCTTCTTACGTAAGAATCAATAATCTAAAATTACTGTGCAACCACGCATATTACTGTATTTTAACCACCGGGTATTCCAACAGTGTTAATGGTAACAACTACGCAGTTATTTATAAAAAACTCAAACTTGTCGTTTTTTTCATCCGACAGTTTTTCGTTATGGAGCCCATAAATAGCTGCGTCATCATATGAATATTTCCCGACAACGAGAATATTCCACGACCAAACGAATATTCCCTGACAATAATAAATATTTTATAACCACTAGCTTATTTTATAAAATTTACACATTTCACCCATAACCAAAGCATTATATCAAATTAACACCTTATTATTCAAAATAATAATTAGAGAAAATTTAATTTTATTTATAAAAAGTTGGGGTATTACAATCATTATCTTTAAACATAATGATTACCCATTTTCATCCATTATTTTTATTTTAAACATAATAATTGCTCATTATCTTTACTTTATTCAAAAAGAATAATCCATTATCAATATTTATTTAAAAAAATCCGTTAATAAAAAAATTATTGCATTGTATTATTTATTCAAAAAGATAAATCTATTATCAAAAAAATTATTCCATTATCATTATTTATTCAAAAAGATAAATTCATTATCAAAAAGATTATTTTATTATAATTATTTATTCAAAAAGATAAATATATTATCATTATTTATTCAAAAAGATAAATTTATTATCAAAAAGATTATTTTATTATAATTATTTATTCAAAAAGATAAATATATTATCATTATTTATTCAAAAAGATAAATCAATTATTACCCTTACTACGATGTTAGTTTTTGGTTCAATAATATGAGATGATGTGACAATTATTGTTACATCCCTAAATTCAGGTGCTTGTTACAGTGGACTAGTGCTCACTGATTTCTTCTGAGTATAATTATTATAAACTTACAATATTGACAACCAGATCGTTCTCAAGAAATAGGGGGTCTTCCGTATAAACGACGCACAATTAAATAACCTATTTTCTTGTCAAAATTTTTTAGACATTGTCAATAATGTTTATTAGCCTAATAGTATCATATTAGGTAAAATGAGTTATTGTGCCGTATCAATTATAATAAAATAAAATACTGTGCATTTGTTACTGTGACAATTGTTGAGTTCAATAATGTGAAATATTATGAAGTTGCTATAGTAACAATTATTGAATCAATAATCTGAAGTACTATGCAATACCGTGTGATACTATAGAATGTCGTGTGTCACTGTAGAATACCGCGTGCTACTGTACTTTTATCATCGGATATTTAAACAGTAAAAATGGTCCTATGAGTATATTTTTTTATTTATTAAAAAGGTTATTTACGTTGTTTTCTGCATCCAACAATATTTCGTTGTGGGGCCAACCAATTATTGATTATTTTGGCGCTTACCTAATATTCCTGACAGAACGAATATTCTCCGACATAACGAATATTTCTCGATATACTATATAATTTACACATGTCACCTTTAACTTTAACATTTTATCAATTTAATTATTTACTAAATTGAATAACGATTATAAGAAAGATTGAATATTTTTATTTCATAAAATTCAGGGTCTTACAAAGACCATGTGCTTTGCATGAGGTGTTGATGCTAGTTGTATATAATAAAGTGATATTTGTTTTCTATCAAATTCTTATTAAATTCAAAACAATACTCATAAGACTCTTTAGTGGATTAAAATTTATATATTTATATAAAATAACTTGAAATATTAAATTAAAAGTATAATTTATAAGTTTTTCAATTGAGGGTTTTTATTAGAAAGTTATTATATATATATATATATATATATATATATATATATATATATATATATATATATATATATACAGTTCGGATCTTAAGCTCACCCTTTATCCAACTCATCCAAGCTCACATCTCCTTTAGCGACGGACCCGATGATAGTTAGGTCATACACCCGTCGTCTATACTTTTAGTGACGCTATATGTTGTCCGTCGCTAAAAGTATAGACGACGGCTGTATGACCGAACTGTCGCCGGGTCCGTCGCTAAAGGAGGGTGAACTCGGATGAATTGGATAAGGGGTGAGTTTAAGATCCGGACTATATATATACACCCCTTAAGATCCGGACTATATATATATATATATATATATATATATATATATATATATATATATATATATATATATATATAGTAAAGAAGTGTGCACAAGTATTTTAAAAATTTTATTTTTTAAAAACTTTCATAAATTTCAAGTAAATAATAATAATAACTGACACATCAATAAAATATTTTATCCAAAACAGATTAAAAAATTGATTGGAACGACTATTATAATTTACTTTTATATCAAAGTTAATTTGTTTATATTCTTATATATATAAATATAATGTATTTTAAATTATTTTGAACTAAGAGCTATATCAAAAAATTTAAAAATAATTAATAAAAAATTATTTTGTTGTAAGATATATATTAAGAATAAGTCTAGCCGGACAGGAAATTGGGACTGGAAAATTGGACCGGTCCAATTTTTTATTATTTTTTTATTTTTTATTGTGACTTTCAAAAAATGTATAATATTTATTTCAACAGAAATTTTTATAAAATATAGTATTTTAAGTATAATTTGGATACATATACAAATACAGGGTTATACAGTCGCGTAGCACTACTCATATATTAATGTTATTATAACTATTTATTACTAGTTATTATTATTTTTTATAAAAATAAATATTAAAACAGACTAGTAATAGTAAATAGTAATAGGGGAAAGGAAGAAAGCGAAACGCAAGGCACATGACTCGAGCTAACAAACAAAACTGAGATCCTAAAAAGCTGACCCCTTCCCTTCCCTTCGTCTCTCTCTCTCCAGATGATGATGCATGCTTTCATGAATTCAATTAGAAAGAACGCCATAGACTTCTAAAAATAGTATCAACGTCAGATTACTTATCGGGTCGAGTGGGTTACGGCGATCGATGTCGTGGTTAAGATCGGCGGTGTACAAAGCCGTGGAAGTAGGCGGCAATAACAACCTCACTCGCACCGTTCGTAATGTCGCCGACACCGTCGTCCAACACGCCGGCAATGCCGTTATCGAGGGCGCCAAGTTACTCCAAGATCGCATCGTATATATATCTCCCTCTCTATTTCAAATTCACGTCTGCTTGCTTTAATCAAGACCTACGTAATTAAGTTTGTGTATATAAGTTTTATTAGTACTCCTAAAACATTTAATTTTTAGACCAGCCATTAATTAAGTTATCTATGAGTCTAGAAATTTCTTTTAGGGTCGCAGAATTTACTCAAAATAGAGATTCCTACGTAGGCATGTTGGCAAGTGCGGAGTAAGGAATTAATTTTCTACTGGGCTACCAAGTACCAATTATATCCACTATTGGGCCATAATATTTTTCATACTGGGCCAGACCGAATGGGCTTGTCCTTTGGACTATGTGACTTTTGTCGTATTGGGTCAAATGATTTGGGTCCCGCTACTTGACTATAATATTGGGCTTAGTCATTGGATTGATCCATTATGTAAGCTGTCACTTATCCTATCTTTGACCGGTAATCATCATAAAGAGTAGTAGTTGATTGTTATGTCTGCCACCTTTCTACATGACATTAATGAGGATGATACTCCGATTACCGGCGGGAGGTAACAGTGGTAGAAGGTAGGGAAATAAGCTACATACTTTCGGCTGAGATGACCGGGGGTGAGAGGAGGTGTCAGGAGATAGTGGGTGACACGGTAAACCGGGTCTAGGGAACGTATGGGGCAAGGATCACAAAAAGAAAGATGTAACAAAACACAACACACAATATTATTATTTTATTTCTCTCAGACACTAGTCAATATTTTTCCTCAATTGTTAACCTTGTGATCGCATGTACTGACTCTCACGCCGGAGTTATCCCCCGACGGTCAGGCCGTCAAGCTTTTGGTGTTGACTCGTTGAACTGTGCAGGATCAGAGTGTCTTACGTGATTGGGACGCGGGAGAAAATCTTGGCGTTAACATTGGCGCTAGAAGGAGGGCTGAGTTCTAGTGTCCTAAGTATTTTTCAATCACAAACTGTGTTTGTTCTACGTCGGTGTTCATGGGGAAGAGTAGGACACCTACACCTGAGGGGCAGCCGATGGCTGCCAGTGAATCAATATCGCGAGTATCTGTCAAGGACCGTTTGGGACCTGCACTAAGTGTTCATGCCAGCACGGCGTCCAAACGATCGCATGGAGATTTTCGTCCGAGGGCTGTGAGCAAAGCCAAGAGAAAACTAGTTTTTATAGCAGAGAAAGGGTCCGGTCATGGCCGGAAATGAGTAGAAGGCACCTCGCCTAGAACTCGATACCGGGACGACCAAGACGAAAAGGCTTCCCGCTTGGCTAAGATGGCAGACGAGACAGATAGAGCCATGGAGGCACTTGTGAAGCAACGACATGATATAGCTGAGCAGATGTCTCGAATGGCAGATTTGAGGGACGAAGCGTCCAACTATGTTCAATCTGAAGAACGTGGGCATCGGAGTGGGAAAGAACCTGCTCATTCAGGGCGTGAGTCTCGGGGTCAACCTCGAGAAAGAAGAAGGTCCAGAAGCCCCACTCCTCAAAGATCGAAGAGGGCACATCACCCTGTTGGTTCTAAGGAGCAGGGTCGAAGCGAATGAAGAGGTCGATCCAGGGATCGTACTCCTTAGAATACAAAGAAGACGCTCGTTGTTGCGCATTCCCACCACTGCAGCCGGGTTCAGAGACGAAACAGATCTAGGGGTCGTACACCCGAAAGTCCACCGAGGGCACTCCGCCCTGTGGACCATCGTCATCGTAAAAGCCCTTCGAAAGTTGGAGGTTCTATGGCAAGAGACCGGTCTATTTAGAGGAGGGAGGAGTCACCGGAAAAAGTAGCATCGTCCCAACCCGAGGGCGTGGAGTATCTAGTTAAAGAGGTAAAGGAGCTTCGGAGGCAGCTTGCCGAGGTACAGAAAATGAAAGATACTTCGGGAAAGAAGGCATCCCCTTTTTCCGCGGAGATTCTGAAAGAAAAAGCTGACCCCACCAAGAAGTTGTCTCACATTGAAAGTTATGACGGATCGAGGGATCCCTATGACCATAGTCAGGCGTTCGACCGACTGATGAATTATTACGACTTTAGCGATGCTGCTAAGTGTCATACTTTTGTCACGACACTCCGAAAGGATGCCAGACAGTGGATGGGGACTTTGCCTTCAGATTCGATTTCATCTTGGGCGGACATGTGCAGTAAGTTCCACGCTCGCTTCGGAAGCAACAAAAGGAGGGGGAAACCAACTGGCTCGTTGGCTCAGGTTCGACAGTATTCGAATGAGTCTTTGGGCCAATATGTAAATCGATTCCGTGAAGCAGTCGGCCAAGTGACAGACCTGAACGATCTACAAGCCGTGTGACTGTTTCAGAATGGGTTAGATCTGGTCAAATCGGAAAAGTTGGTGAAGAAGTTGATGTTTCATCACCCGAAGAGTCTCGCAGAAGCCTTCGACAAAGCGAAGAGTTATATTGTGGTAGAGGAAGCCATGAATAGCCTCAAACGCCCTTCTTCAGATCGGCTTAAGGAGACAGATCGGGACAGAGCAGAGGGGGACCAGAGTAAGAATGAAGGAGATAAAGGTCATCATAACGGCAGGTCAAAGAAATACAACAATAATTGGAGACAGGGTGGAGAACGCTCGTCCGCTCCCGCTCAGAGGGTAAATAGGACATATACTGCACTCAACGCTGACAGGGCTGTTATCTTGGATCAGATTAAGAATCAACCTATTTTCGAGCCACCTCGAGATAACATTAAGCCCGAGAAAGGGAATTCTCGTAAGTATTGTGACTATCATCAAGCCTCGGGCCACGATACGAACGACTGTGCTAGTTTGAAAGATTTTATTGAGAGAAAGGTGCAAGACGGGACTTTAGTTCATTATGTTGCTGCCAGAACGAATTAACAGCAAGATAGAGGACCTGTTCAGGCAGCTCAACCAGTTCAGCAAGTGTTCCCCGCTCCTGGACTGCCAGCAAGGCAAGTGATAGATGTCATCACTGGGGGTACTTCGGGCAAGCTTGTTGGAAAGAAGCGTCGAAATTATCTGGATTCGGTCATGTCGGTGGCGGGTACCCTCCCGAAAACTGACAGACCCTTCTCGGGTACGGTAATTTCCTTTACAGATGAGGATTACCTTTCGGAAACCATCGAACCGCATGAGGGATCATTGGTGGTGACGGCACAAGTGGGTTCGGTGGATATGAAACGAATGATGATCGACAATGGGTCTTCTGTGGATATCTTATATGCCCATGCTTATCAGAGGATGCATCTTGATGGGCAGAAGATGGAGATCGGACATGAGACCCCTTTATATGGCTTCAGCAACGATCCGGTCAAAGTGGCTGGAACCATCGAACTGCCGGTTATCTTCGGTACGGCCCCCCAACAGGTAGAAATTATTTGCAATTTTTATGTTGTGCATGTAGATTCCGCTTATAATGCTATTTTGGGGAGGCTCACTTTAACTGCTTTACAAGTTGTAACCTCAATCCCTCATTTCAAAATCAAATTTCCTACGGCTCATGGGGTTGGGGAGGTAAAAGGAGATCTGGATCTGGCCAGAAGATGTTATAGAAATGCCGTGATCACTTCGGGAGTAGGGGTGTCAAAGCAAAAACAGACCATGGCAATAGAGATCGAACCCTTCACGGAAAGCAGCTCAGAGCCGTTGGTCATGCCAGCTGAAGAAACAGAAGAAATAGAGCTCGTCCCGGGCAAGGCAGACAAGACGGTGAAAATAGGTTCGGGCCTGTCGGAACCTCTCCGGACGAACCTCATTGAACTCCTGCGATGTTATGTTGACATCTTCGCCTGGGAACCTCAAGATATGCCAGGAGTGAGTAGGGATATTGCAGAGCATCGGTTAGAAGTAGACCCGTCGAAGAAGCCAGTTCGGCAAAAGAGGAGGATCTTTGCACCTGAGTGCCAAAGAATCATCGATGAAGAAATTGCGAAGCTGCTAGCTGCTGACTTCATCTTCGAGATCGACTATCCGCAGTGGATGGCAAATGTGGTGCTGGTCCAGAAGCAAAACGGAAAATGGCGAGTCTGCATCGACTATACAGATCTGAATAAAGCTTGTCCAAAGGATTTCTACCCGTTACCCCACATTGACCAGCTCATCGATTCAACTTCGGGGTATGCCTTGTTGAGTTTCATGGATGCATTCTCTGGCTATCATCAGATCTCCATGTGTAAAGAGGATATACCGAAGACGGCGTTCATTACGCATCGTTCGGTATATGCCTACAAGAAAATGACCTTTGGTCTCATTAACGCCGGGGCCACTTACCAGAGGATGATGAACTATGTCTTCAGGCATCAGTTGGGCAAGAATATGGAAGTATACGTGGATGACATGATTGTTAAGAGCATGTTGGTGCAAAAACATCTGGATGACCTGGAAGAATGCTTCCAGACAGTCCGTCATCACAAATTGAGACTGAATCCTGTCAAGTGTACCTTCGGATTAGGGGCTGGCAAGTTTCTGGGTTATCTGGTCAGTCAGAGGGGAATTAAAGCCAATCCAGAAAAGATTCAAGCGATCCTGAACATGAAGACTCCTCAGTCATTTAAAGATGTTCAACGTCTGACTGGAAGGATTGCAGCTTTGAGGAGATTTATGTCCAAGTCGGCAGAAAGGTGTTTGCCATTTTTTGATACGTTGAAAGGGCCGAAGAATGCCAAGACGTTCCAATGGACTTCGGAATGCGAAGATGCTTTTCAGAGCATCAAGTCCTACTTATCTTCGGCGCCTTTGTTGGTGAAGCCCGCTCCTGCTGAGCCTTTGTATTTGTACTTAGCAGCTAGTTCGTTGGCAGTAGGAGCAGTTTTGGTGCGAGAAGTTGGGGGTAAGCAGCACTCGGTTTATTATGTAAGCCATGTCCTTCGGGATGCTAAAACAAGGTACCCAAACATTGAGAAGTTTGCTTTTGCTTTAATAACTGCTAGTCGAAAGCTTGGGCAATACTTCTAGGGTAGGTTGGTAATAGTCTACACAGATGAGGTATCGTGGAGATTAGCTGCATGGACGATGGAGTTATCGCAATTCTTCGTTGAATATCATCCCCGAACGGCCATCAAGGGACAGGCCTTGGCAGATTTTGTGGTCGAGTGTTCGTTTTCTGAAGCTGATGAAGTTGTGGCAGAAGCTGAAGGGTCTGACAGCATAGTCGCGGTTCTTCAACAGAAGCAGAGTTCGTGGACACTGTATGCAGATGGGTCCTCTACCACGGACGTCAGCGGAGCAGAGATTATTCTGACCAGTTCGGAGGGATTCAAGGTACAACAGGCCATCAGATTTCAGTTTAAAGCGACGAACAATGAGGCGGAGTATAAGGCAGTGTTGGCGGGATTGCGACTAGCTAAGAGTCTCGAAGTGCAAAGAATAGTTATCTTCAACGACTCTCAGTTAGTCGTTAAATAAGTCTCCGGGGAATACGAAGCCCGAGGTCATAGAATGATCAAGTATTTGGCGGAATTGAAAGAACGACTTCAGTATTTCCAGTTCTACGAATTTCAGGGGGTCGAACGTAACGACAATTCCATTGCCGATGCACTCTCCAAATTAGCCACTACGGATGTTAACGTTTTTGATGAGTCGGTTTACTTGAAAATTTTGCAACATCCTAGTGTTCATCATGAATCGGTAATGTGCGTTGACCGAACCAACTGCTGGTTGACTCCATATCTGGAGTATCTGGCAGATGGCGTTTTACCTTCGGATCAGATGCTGGCCAAGAAAATCAAGTACAAGAGTGCTAATTTCGTTCTGATAGATGGGGATCTGTTTCGAAGGGCCTTCTCGTCTCCACTGTTAAAATGTTTGACTCCGTCCGAAGCTGAATATGCTCTTCGAGAAGTTCACGAGGGCATCTGTGGCGACCATATGGCTGCTAAGTCATTAGCCTACAAAGTACTTCGTCAGGGGTACTACTGGCCTACCATCTTCAAGGAAGCGACTGAATACGTCAAAAAGTGCGAGAAATGTCAGCTCAACAGTCCGATCCCACATCAGCCACCAGAAGAGTTATACTCAATCTTTTCTCTCATACCCTTTGCTGTCTGGGGGGTTGATATACTAGGTCCGCTACCGAAAGCAAAAGGTCAGGTTAGCTTCGTTATAGTTGCCATCGACTACATGACCAAGTAGGTAGAAGCAAAACTGCTTAGGTTAATAACGGAATATGAATGCTTAAAGTTCATCAAGGAGTCGGTAGTATTTCGGTTCGAAATTCCTAAGGTGGTGATTTCAGACAATGGACGTCAGTTTGTAGGATCAAAATTCGAAGCATTTTTGAAAGAACTGGGGGTCCAGCACAGAAAGATTTCGGTAGCTCATCCTCAGTCTAATGGACAAGTCGAAGTGACCAACAGAACGTTGCTGAATGGAATCAAGCGCAGATTGGACGAAGCAAAAGGAAGATGGTCAGAAGAGCTGCTCAGCGTGTTATGGGCCTATCGGACCACTCCGAGGACCACAACAGGAGATTCACCTTTCAGACTGGCCTACGATACTGATGCCTTAGTCCCAATTAAAATTGGATCTCCAAGTCTTCGAGTTAGTCAGTTCAAAGAGATATACAATAACGAAGGGCTGAAAGTCAATCTTGATTTACTTGAGGAAGTCAGAGAAACAGCCTTGATCAAACTAGCAGCCTATCAGCGACGAGTAGCTAAGCGTTATAACAAAGGGGTAAAGCTTCGCAGGTTCGAAGTATGGGATTTCGTTCTCAGAGAAGTCGAAGCATCTACACCCCAGAATTTGGAAAAGCTGATGCCGAATTGGGAAGGGCCGTATGAAGTCATAGAAGTACCGAAGCCGGGGACTTATCGGTTGAGGGCCTTGGACGGATCAGAGATCAAGAATACTTGGCATGCAGACAGGCTTCGAAAGTATTTTCAGTAGCTACAATGTCAGTACACCGGAAGTCTGTAAATGTTTAAGTCATCATCAATAAAAATTCCCTTTTTCTCAAACAAGTCTTGTCTTCGTTGCTGTTAATGTCATCGGTGTAAGTAGGTTCGGGTGAACTCGCTGACCATTCGATGGTAGCCTCATCGACAGGTGGTCCTTATGAGTTTGTCAGGCCCTGCGTGGTAGGCAAACGTCATTGGTGTAAGGAGGTTCGGGTGGACTCGCTGACCATTCGATGGTAGCCTCATCGGCAGGTGGTCCTTATGAGTTTGTCAGGCCCTGTGTGGTAGGCAAACGTCATTGGTGTAAGGAGGTTCGGGTGGACTCGCTGACCATTCGATGGTAGCCTCATCGGCAGGTGGTCCTTATGAGCTTGTCAGGCCCTGCGTGGTAGGCAAGTGTCATCCTTAAGACGTTGTCAGGCCCTGCGTGGTAGGCAATTGTCGACCTTTAGACCTTGTCAGGCCCTTCGGGTAGGCAAGTGTCATCCTTAAGACGTTGTCAGGCCCTGCGTGGTAGGCAATTGTCGACCTTTAGACCTTATCAGGCCCTTCGTGGTAGGCAAGTGTCATCCTTAAAACGTTGTCAGGCCCTGCGTGGTAGGCAATTGTCGACCTTTAGACCTTGTCAGGCCCTTCGTGGTAGGCAAGTGTCATCCTTTAGACTTCGTCAGGCCCTTCACGGTAGACGAATCCCCAGTGAAGCAGATCTACCTCACACTTTGGTAACGAATAAGTATTCCTTTACTTTATTACCTAATTTTTTCTAAGTATTGAGTTCGGAAGGCCACATTCTTTAACTTCATCTTGTCTGTTATACGACTTGCCTAGTTGTTAATTAACAGTTTAAGTTAAGTCCACGAAGGAGCTTGTACATTTTTCAAGTTGAATCGATATTTAAGTGTTGATAAACAGTAAATGCGCCGAAGTCATAAGGAATAATGTTGATATTTCATTTACATAATATTGTTTACAAAACGATAGAAACTTTTACAGAAATCTTACAGCTAAGGGAAAAGAGAATCATCTTCAGGAATCAGCTTCGTCTTCCGAAGAGTCGAGAATGGTCGGATCAATCTTGGCTGTGACAAGTCTTGCCTTGTCTTTGCTTCGGCATTAATCATATCCATCCAAGAACATTTGGACGATCTCCTCGTTCAACTCAGCTGATTTCCTATATTCTTGTTGAACTTCTCTCCGAAGATTTTCGGTCAGAGGGGGACCCAAATCTCTCAAAGCACGAAGTTCTTGAAGCTCCTCTTCGAGCTTTGCCCGTTCCTTCAGATGTCTCAAGTCCCTAGCTTCGAGTTCATTTACTTGCATCGCCAGGCTCTTGTTGGTTTTCATCATTGTTTCGTTCTTCCCCACAAGAACTTCATTTCTACTAACCAGATCTACGTTCGTACTAATGGTGATTCGGTGTGTGGCTTCAGCTGTCTCCAGTTTTTTCTTTTAACTTATTCACATCCTTCTGAAGGCATTCGTTATTGAAGAGAGCGGTACCATGGTCCCTTCTCTCTTTACTCAGAGCCGACGCCAGAATAGCGTTCTCTCGACTGGCTGCGTCTTCTTCGGCTTCGGACTCTTTGTATCAGGGAAGAAGCCTCCCGAAGACAGCATTGGCTTACAGACATTCAAAGAAAGCCGGTGAATTATTAGAAGAAACAGATAATTCCCAAATATTTCAATTGAACAAACTAACCTTAGCCTGGTAACTCATGCCTTCCTCGATCAAATTCCTAATCGAGCTGTTTCCGAACCGATGATCATCGGTCTCCCGAACAAAGGAATCGAACAGCTGAAAGGGAAAGTTCGCGTTAAACTCCGGCCATACGGTGGGAGAAGATGCGGCTTCTCGCCTGAAGGCGGAAGGGGAAGATCTTGTCGAAGAGGGCATGGATGGTTCGGGGGGCGGTGGTGGTTGATCATCGGAAGGTTGTTTCCTTTTACGAGACAGAAGTGGAGACTCGGTTGGGTATTCGAGCTCGTCTTTAGAAACACGAATCTCCACAGGAATGACGGTCGGAGGATCAACTTCAGCAGGGGGAACCCGAAGCTCATCAGCAGATAAAGGAGTCACCTTGGTCTTCCTCTTTTTGGTACGAAGAGCTTGCATCCGCTCCTTAGCCGGCATATCAATCAGACTGGTGGTAGAGGTTTGTTGAGATTCTTGAGGAATCGATCTTGGTTTCCGAACAACCCTCTTCTTTTGTCGAGGTCGGCTAGATTCCTCCGCAGTTTCTGATCCAGGGAAGATTTCAGCGTCATGGGCTTCCGAAGCCGGGAGTTCTTCCTGTGGGATGTCGGTGGGGGATGATGACGATTTACCCGAAAGGAATTTTTCCAAATCCCTTCGGTCGATCGATGTTGGTTTTATCAAAAACACTGCAAATTAACAAATCACGTAACCCTTTAGACCAGTTCACTAAAAGAAATCTCAGCAAATTACATACCAGTAAGAGTTTAGAACTCACATTTATGGTCATACAACCATGCTTGCTTGCTCAGGAGTCCGAAGCTCCATTCCTTCAGGGGAATCTTCTTGAGAATGCTCGCCATTTCTTTCACACGCTCCTCTGAAATGTCTCCGAAGTCTGCAGAAATCCGCTCGGAGGTGGTCCATTCCGGGATAGATGGGATTTCAGGTCCCTTCACGAAGAACCATTCTCTGTGCCACCCCTTGTTGCTCGAAAGAGTATCCATCAAAGATCGTTTCTTGAACTTGGCGTTGGGCTTGGGGGACTGTTTGCTCAGCACTTTAAAGCCTCGTTCCCGAGACTTCCCAGCAGAGAAGAGAGTGAAAAAGGAATCAACTGCTGGGGGCATCCCCAACTCATAACAGAATGCTATGAAAGCCAGGATGTGGATGTACGAATTCGGCACCAGTTGGGCGAATCCTACTCCGATAAACCCCAGAAGAGTAATAAGGAAAGAGTGAAGAGGGAATCTAACTCCCTTCTCTAAAACAGTTACCGGTACGGCAGTCCACCTATCCGGTCGTTGGTACATTCGTTCGTGTAATACTGGAACTCTCACCAGATGGGTGTCCGGAATCTGATAACGACTTCTGATGGCACGCAACTCGATCTCGGTGATGATAGAAGGGGTATTGGCGTGAGGGTATTGTTCTTCACTCTCAAAAAACTTTGAGGGGTTGGGTAGTGAGTTTGAGGGGTTCCTGGCAGGGCTAGCCGTGATTTGGGGGTTTGGGTTTGAAACCGTCTCGGTAAGGTTGTGACTGGGAGGAGTGGTGGAAATCGGAACTGCAAGAATGGGGGTGGTGTTGTCAGAATCTTGGGTCGCCATTGCTACTAAGATCTTGCAGGTAAGAAAGAAATCGGAGAGAAGGAGAGAACACTGTGTGTATCAAATTCAAATTAAGCTGGTAAAGCCGTCAGAATTGGGGAAAATTGGCTTTTATAGTGGTCTTTTCAAATTTTGCACGAAAACCAAGGGCGGCGCATTAATTGGAGGTAATGATGTGAGAGAGGAAGGGGTAACGTCCGATTTTGGTTTTAATGGGTTATCTAGAGTGGGCTGGCGTTCATTGGATCTTCATTTTTCGTCCTTAAGGCTGTTGGGCATGTGCCATTTGGGCTTCTGGATCCACTTGAATTAGCGACTGTTACTTATCAGTTGGACCTCGGTGAGATTCCTTTCTGCCCCTTTGGTTTATTACAAATCCCTTTCACTATAGACTTGCACTATTTACAGTCTTCCACTAAACATCCTGTTTAATAAAAGACTGGGGGGCAATGTTGGGCCATACTACTTTTCATACTGGGCCAGGCCGAATAGACTTGTCCTTTAGACTATGTCACTTTTGTCGTATTGGGTCAAATGATTTGGGCCCCGCTACTTGACTATAATATTGGGCTTAGTCATTGGATTGATCCATTATGTAAGCTGTCACTTATCCTATCTTTGACCGGTAATCATCACAAAGGGTAGTAGTTGACTGTTATGTCTGCCACCTTTCTGCATGGCATTAATGAGGATGAGACTCCTATTACCGGCGGGAGGTAACAGTGGTAGCAGGTAGGGAAATAAGTTACATACTTTCGGCTGAGATGACCGGGGGTGAGAGGTGTCAGGAGATAGTGGGTGGCACGGTAAACCGGGTCTAGGGAACGTATGGGGCAAGGATCACAAAAAGAAAGAGGTAACAAAACACAACATACAATATTATTATTTTCTCTCTCTCAGACACTAGTCAATATTTTTCCTCCATTGTTAACCTTGTGATCGCCTGTACTGACTCTCACACCGGAGCTATCCCCCGACGGTCAGGCCGTCAAGCTTCTGGTGTTGACTCATTGAACTGTGCAGGATCAGAGCGTCTTACGTGATTGGGACGCGGGAGAAGATCTTGGCGTTAACATCCACAAAAAATTATCCCACCAAGATCAATCACAAATTCAAAATCATCTCGTTGATTAACAGGATGTTGCCATATAGGGATCCGAATCCCAGGATCCCGTTCAAGAGTACTGAGATCAATTTCAACTCTTCGAGATTTGGAAAGGGGTGGTTGGTGATCTGAGATATCAACATTAGATGGAGAATGCCCTTCACTAGTTGTCGGTGATGCACTTTCTCTTGGTTTAAAGAAAGAAAACAAAGTTTTTTCTCTCTTGCTTCCTTGACTTTCCATTGTGGCTTATAAGATATTGGTCTGAATTGCACTTGTGTCGTGGTCCAATCTCTCTAACATTTTGAATCACAATATCAAAAATAAAATATCAAAACATCCAACACAAATATATAATTTAATCACAAAATCTTAGGCTCTATTTATTTCAAGAAAAACAAATTTCAGAAAAAGTTTTCCACATTCCCCTACGTTTGGTATGACAATGTAATACTACCCCTAGTTCATTAAAAATCAAATGCACATTAAAGCTAAATAATATATACATTAATACATACTGCAAATAATATATACATTAATACATACTGAGTAGAAAGGTAAAGGTAAACCCAGTGAAGTGCTGCCCATAATTTGCTATTTACCTATTTCATTCCTTTAAGTCAAAAAATTTCAAAGACAAATAATTTGCAATCGCAAACAATTATATATAAATGGATCCAAAAACATCACTGTAATGAATAGCAAAGAATTAAGAAGATACAAATATTAAGATTGAATACCTTTAGTTCTCTGAATCACTGAATGCAAGAAGTTAAGAAGTCCAAATTAGAAGAAAAATTAAAGGCTCGATCCCAATCAGCTTCCCTGTTAAACAATAAAATCAAGCTTCAACCTTCAAATTAATCTTTAAAAAATGTACAAATCTCAACTAAACAGAAAAAATGCATACGGATCCTTAATGCATAAGCTCAATCGAGCGCTGATTTCACTAGTGAAGCTAAGAGAGATGGTAGCTCCAGTTTGGCAACGGACGAACTTTAACAAACTCAGAGAGGCAGAGCAACAACGATGGCAGTCGGCAGACAATAAGTAGAGTTCCCCCTCTTCATTGGCCACAACGAGGAGGGTTTGATAGGGCGACAATGGTAGCGGACGGAGGATGATGTTGGGAGGGTTTGATAGGGCTTTTGTTTGTGGGCTAAAATATTGGATTGGGCTAAGATATATAAGTAAAAAAAAAAAAACTGACCCGGGCTATAGCCCAACCGAGCCCCTACATGGCTCCGCCCCTGCATGTTGGTGTTTGGAATTAACGCGGCACGTTACAGTGGCGGAAGCTTCATTTAAGAAAGTATATTGAATTAATAAATTCTAATAAGGGATTAAAAATAAATTAATTTATGTAATCTATTTAGGATTGTAATAAATTAGGAAAAAAATAGAAAGAGAAATTTGTTAAGAAAATATGAAATTAGGGCTTATTAATAGATTGAAAATATTGTAAATGTAACTTATGAATTATTTCAGTCGGACCCATAACTTCGTTAACTTCACTTATAGCCCTATGCAAAACATAATTAATTAAATTTCAGTCTTTTTGGGTCCACCACACCGTCCCCACCCTTAAGTCAAAAAAGGTAGAACCACACATCATTAAATAGGTTCTCATACCAAATAAGGCCCTGCATAACGAGAGCAGATTCTTTGTCCCAAATTCTCTGTCCCCTTGTGTCATTTCACTTAAATTTTGACACATGTCCTTTTATTTAATTTTAAAATTAATTAATGTTAACTAAAAGATTAGGTATCAAAATTTAAGTGGAGGGACACAAAGAGATAGGGAATTTGGGGACAGAGAATCTGTTCTCCTGAATAACATGCCTTAGAGAAAAGTCATTAATGTATGACGGGAAGAAGGAATAAGAGGATATATCTTTGCACAATAATTTTAAAAATAATTAATTATTATAATGCATAAATAAAAAATTCAAAATTTGGGAACTAAGCAAAAACCATAATCTAGAAAGGAAACAATCTCCTAACTAAAATCTTATATTATAATAAACTCTCTTAATTGATATCTTCTACTACAATTAAAACTTAGCTAATGAAAAGCTACTACTATAATATTGTACTAAATAATTTCATTAATAAACTTCTTCAATTTTGTCTTCGGTATCGCATTGGTCACATTGTACATGACTAAGGGGGTATTTGTTTAGAGTTGAATGGAGCTGAATCTGAATGACTGAATCGGTCAATGCGTTTGTTTTGGTCTGATTGGCTGAATTGGTAAGATGGACGAGCTGAATGGCTAAGTCAGATTTTTTTTGGCTGAATGAGCAGCTGAATGAAGTAAAAAGAAATTAAAAAAAGTAAAAAAAATAAAATAAAATATTAACTATTATATTAAGTAATATTAAATAATTTTAAAATAATTTTGAATTTTTTTAGAGGGGTAAAATAATAAAGTTTTGTCATTTAGATGTTTCAGACATGTCAATTATCAAACAACTTTTTTCATTCAGATTCAAATTCAACTCATTCAAGATTCAGCTTATTTAGATTCAAATTCATTCAGTTTTTATCAAATACCCCCTAAGTTGTATGTGTGAAGATCATTAAATGCACCTGATAAGGCCCACTCACTCCAATGTCAGAGCAGGATAATAAGATATTATAATCTCCTCCAATAGTTGGAATGCATAATATAATTCAGTTAATAATATTTTGCCAATATACAGAAAGATATTTTTTTCTCTGCCTGACAATTTTTATTGTTCCTTGCATTATCCTATAAATGAAATAGGGAGGATCATAGCTTAAGTTCTGTTATTTCCGTGAACTTTGTTTTGTTTTTATTTTATCTAAACTGAGGTATAAATTATTGTTCGTAAAAGAAATAGAATGTTTTGGATAACGGAATGGATGCTTGCAGTTATTAGTGTTCATATGATTTATTCACTCTTTTAAAATTTGTAGGGATCTCGAAACTACAGAAGCTTTAAGCAAGAAGTGAAAAGATTGGAAGAAGTTTCTGTTTCTTCTACAGGGATAGAAAGAGTTCAATTACTTAGAAGATGGCTGGTTGCATTAAAAGAAACTATAAGGCTATTTGAATGCTCAACCGAGGATAGTGGGAAAGGCTTAACTAAGCCCCATATATCTGATGAAGTGAAGGATTCTCCTGGAATACCTACTGTGGTGAGTGAGTGAATGAGCATTATCCTTTCACCATGTTACTACTTTCTGAAATTGGCCAGCTTCACATTTCTACATGTTTTTATTTCAAGCATATCTACACGTTTTCTTTCAATCCTTGAAAGAGTCAAGGACATGCTGTACTCTGTGTTGAAATATTGAATTCAGCTACAATTTTTAAATAATTGACATGAGAATTAATAGACATTTGTATCTCATACTATTCTACTAATTAGAGGAACTAATGAAGGATTGTCAATTTAATTTCAAATTTGACATGAGAATTAATATGTATGTGTAACAACTACCATTCTAGGAATTAGAGAAACTAATGAAGGATTGTTGATTTAATACTTTTCTTGGATTTAGCTTCCTCATAGATTCCAGTCTTTCAAAGATGTGGCCTTTACTGCTTCATTACTCTGCCTAACTGGTTGTGACATCTCTGTTCCTGCATTAATTTTATGATTGTTATCTTGTGTGTAGTTTAGGAATATTAGCCATGTGTGCCCAAGGTGCAAACTTTATTGCTGATAATTCTGATGCTTCCTTTGTAAATGTAATCAAAAGGAGAAAGTCGCTTTGTTTTTCACTAATTTAGATTTTAGATTCTTAGATGAGCAAATGGTTTTATATCTTTAACATGAAAAGAAAGAGAATGAAAATGAAGGGCCACCTGGCATTTCTTCTCTGAAAAAAGGTCAAGAGAGCCAAATCTTGTATTGAAAAAAAGAGAGAAGATTTTCGAAAGAAATTGAGAGTGCAAAAAAAACCTTTTCCAGTGCCAGCTACTCCACCTGATTAAGCCAACCATTTAAGGTCCATGTAATCAAACCGGTACCTTATGCTGCCTACACAATTAATTGATTATGTATTATTCCACAGTCATCACCACTGGACCAGTCCATCCATACCTTTGTTGCAGGCATTTCTGCAACCATGATGCTGAAAACTGCTCTTGTCTTGGCACAAATAGCATCAGCTTTTCTCCTATAAAACTCTTATGGCCAATGCAGTCAATTCCCTGCTGTTTCAGTATTTTCAACTTGTATCTCTTCCATCATTCCCTTCTCAATCCATGAGGTGTATCAGTTGGTCATCTTTTTAACCTTATCTAGTTACTTTTATAGAATTCTCTATAATTAAACAAACATCATCTTTAATTGGTAAAAATATATGAATTCTATCTATACATGTATGTGTGCTTTATTACAATTGTCTGAGAATTATCCTTGATTCACATGGATAACCAAGCAAGTATCTACAATGTTTGCCTATACCCTAGTAGGGGAAAGCGATCTGCCCATACCCTAGTAAGGAGCACCGGAGCAGTGATCTTGGTGGTCGATTTCCTTTTCTATGTTGTTGTTTAATTAGCTTATCCCCCAATCATATTTGAATCTAGTAAAGCTTCTCATGTTCCTTTCTTGAGATTATTTATTTTCTTATAATTCCATGGACAGGAACTGTATTTTGACCCTGATATTGGTGGAGAACCAATGAATTTTTATGATGTTTTCCTTCACAGTCAAGCTCTTGAAGGCATGACATTATCCATGGTAAGTTGATTTTTTTTAGTTTTCTTTACACTAATGTTTTCTGTAGCTTGACCCAGTAACTGACTGCAATAACTTGGATGACATCAATGGTAATATATCATTTCTCTTGGTCTGTTAGCTGAAGACACAATTTAGTAATGTCATATTTGGGTTAGAAATGATTTTGAAGGAAAATAATGCTTGTTTTTTCTTAAATCATTATCTTAATCTAGGAATCACCTTAGTAAGGATTGTGAACTAACTTCAAACACGTAAAAAAGCTTGATTTAGCCCATTATGTTGATTTTATGTTTGTATGAAAGTGAAACAGGAGGTTATATATTAAGGGATTAAGGTAATAATGTAAAAGCAAGCTATGGGCACCTGAAAATCGTTAACAATATGCAATGCAAACAATCATGGTTATGACTAAAGAAATTTAAAGAGGGTACTTGAGTGGCAGGTGTTTGGGTTTGTCGGAGGTTATTTTCTTGGAAACCATCAACAAATGGTATAATGATATTGACTGAGGGTAAAGGCTTATTGAGATAGATGCCACTTTGCTTGGATATTTTACAATTTTGGGCCTGATTCAAAACCCTAGAAGCACCTCAAATGAACATTTTTCTGTGAATCCTTCCTTCTGTTTGTTTACTTGTCATGTTTGGTTCGGAATATCTCTACCCAGGACACAGGCAGTTGAAAACTTTCATTAGTTGTAGTCAATATCATCTTGATAAACCTGATATGTATACAACTCAATCAAAGGTGTATAAATTGTTCTTTTCTCATGTGACATCTCAACTGATATCAAGTTAATGTATAAAAAATCGACTATTAGTACATGCTAATGTTACAAATCCTATTCAACTCAAGTGCACTAATAGTTTTAACTGCTAGAAAGTAAAGTTGAAAGGTAACATATAAGGTCCACTATGATTTATATACAAACCACTGGTTATTTGAGAAATATATTAATAAAATTAGGTATATTCAAAATGAAGATGTTGAGATCTATAACTGGCCTCACAAGGAAACATAAAGTAGGAAATTAATGTATATTTTAAAATTTTAAAAGGGTGAATGATACATAATCAGATGAGAAAAAGCTTTCTGGGAATATTTCCATAAGTAATGTAGTCCAACTTCCCTGGTATGAACTAATCTGATCAAGGTTGAAAGTTCCAAAACTGACATACCAGTGGTAAGGGAATAAAAGGGGACACAATCACCTTTTTTAAGGAAATGATCATACAAGAGTCTAATTGTGGAAAGATTCATGCACATAGTTGATCCTGAGTAGTTGGGACTAATGTTGATTGTGCTGAGTTCAATTCTTTCTTAGTTGTTAGGTATACCTATCCATGCCCCCAATAACTTATGTGTATTCTGAAGACAGATCCATATAGCTGAATTTGTGTAGTTACCACTCTCTGTATTGTTGAGTTGAGTAGGATTTTAACTGTAAAACTACATATTCATGGTCCAATCGTCCACACTAGTGTGATTAAGCGGCTGACATTATGTTTGTATCATATTTAAAACAATACAGAAAGTGTCATTGAAATTCATGAGTCAGTGTTGTACTTTTTCATATGCTTCTCAGAGTATTGGTCTTACAACATTGTGATTTAATTCTCTACCAAAAGTCCTGTAGGTACATGGTAGTTTTTATGCCATGGGTAATTGGAACAACTGTCAACTAGCAGTTATAGGTACACATAACCAATACAAAATGTTATGCAGTTTGTTTTTATGCTTCTTAACAAGGAAATAAGGTTTTGTAGTGGGCTTTATTTCAACTTCTGTTTTAGTGATTTAATTTTTATATGAATACCATTTGAGCTTTTCCTTTTTACTTGTCTGTTTTCTAGCCAGACTATAGTTGTGCTTCGTACATTCTGATCCATGGAGGTTAACCGCAGGTTAAATCTTTGTGTGACTCAGATTCTTGAAGCACCAAATGAGGAAGAAGTTTCTTTACTTCTGGAGATATTTGGGTGATTATTCTCACTTTTTCATTTTTTAAGTCCCTTACTATGGCTTCCTATGCAAAAGCTAAGTTTAATGCTTGATATTACATAATTAGTTATTATGAGAGAGAGGCTGTTAGGCAAAATAGATTATTAGTCCAAATCATCACAATTTTCCTGGTTTGGATCAAGTGTAGGGTCTGTCTCATAGGAGGAAAGGAAGTTCACGAGGCAACAGTAAGAAGCATACAAAATTTGGCTAAAGATTTCTCCAGTTATGAAGATGAAGTACTGGTAAATTTTTGTGGCCATGCCTTTACTTAGATCATCTGTAAATGATATTGAAATTTTCATGGGTCATTGACTTGCTAATGTCCCTAAGACCATCTATATATTTCAGGTAAAGAGGGAAGAATTACTTCAGTATGCTCAAGGTGCAATTTCTGGGCTGAAAGTAAAAGCTGACATAAAAAGGTTGTTAAAGAATTTATTTACTTATATTGCATGTGTTAGGCTTGAAGTGTGAGCATCAGCTTACTAATTTCTTTTGCTAATCTATACTTAGATTAATCTTTGTGCGTGTTCATGATGTCTATTTTTATGGGGTAGTACACGTTGCAATGAGTAAATTAATTCCCTCTATTCGTATGCTAAAAACTCCCTCCCCTTCAGGAAAATAGGAGTGATAACATCTATATTAATAGAACTTAGGATTAAAGAAAAGATTTTTTGTGTAGAGATAATATGATTGACTGGTGTGTTTCTATTTCATGGAGTTGACTTGAAAATTGGGGAGGGTGGAGTCCAAGCCTGCAAGGATTTCTGGACTTCACACATTGAATAGCTTGACGGTTTCACAGCCTATAGCGCCATTGATGAATTACTGAAGTTCATCAGCTCTCTCTTGTTCTGATTTGAAGATTCTGGGTTGTCACTTAACTTCAAAACGTGAGACTGAAATGAAGAATGATATTTTGAAATAAAGAGCGTAAAAGAAGTGACGATTCGGGTGCAATTTATCATTTCTGCATTTGATGTTGTAAGCCTACCTATGAGAGAGAGAAATTCATAAAATAATGTGGGGTAGAAAGTTTGCGCTCTCGTAATGATAGTGGTATGACTGATGATTATCAGTAGTAAGGGTTTTTCTTGCATCTGGGCCATAAAGTATCAAAGCAAGATTAAAATGCTAGCAACTAATCTCTTTTTTCAGTTCTACTTGAATAACCACGTTCTTCTCAAATGTCTATTGACAAACTCTAGAATGTGCACATGCTTTACTTTTACTCAATTAATAGCTTGGAAAACACTGCAGGCTTAATTGTTTCTCTTTGATTGTTTTCCGAAATTCTCACAGAATAGATTCTGAAGTCTCAGATATACATCAGAATTTTGATGGAATGAAACACCATCAGCCTTCAATTGAAGGTGATGCGAAATCATCTCAAGCAACAACTGGTCTTACTGCAAAGGTGAGATTTAGCTGTCTACGTTCATCTTTTTATAAATGCTCTCGATTTGTAACACTTTTATCTCCTATTAGCATCATGTAAAACCTGCTAGTGAATGTTTATCTAGTTTCTAAAGGAAATAAAACAATTTTTCTGAAGCTACTTCACATTGAGGTACCTCATTTTAGTGGGATGAAGTGCTTTAGGCTCCATTTGGACAAATCCCTGAGTTTGAAATGGAGGGATTTGACTAATAGTGGATACTCAGTGGTTCCAATTCGCTTTGTCCTGTCATCTTCTTTGGGAAAGAATCACTTTCAATGCATCATTGTGGGCTTCTGCAATGTTTAATTTTGAATTGGTGGGCTGCCCTGCTTTGAAGACTGCATATTTCGACTTTTTCTGTTTTGGAGGATTTCTCGTCCTCCTTTTCTTTTGTATGCTTTCTGAATTAGGATAAAATTATGTTTTTTATCTTATAGATAAAAATAAAAAGATAAAAGAGAAAGATGTCAGAGATGCATAATTTGGTAAGGATCCTTTGCAAGTAGAATCCTTATTGTTATGTGATGCGATACGGAAGAAGAAATTTAAGAAGTTTATTATTAATTTTGTATTGTTATTTAGAGATAAATGTTGTTATTAATGAAATTATTTAGTAGGATATTATAGTAGTAGTTTTTCATTAGGAAAGTTTAATTTGTAGTAATAGATTTTAATTAGGAGAGTTTATTGTTAGGAGATTGTTTTCTTTCTAGATTAGGGTTTTTACTTAGTACTCAAGTTTTGGGTTTTCTATTTAAGCATTGTAATACTTCATTGTTTTAAGATTATTGAATGAATTAATTTGAGATTATAGCTGTGTGCTTTTGTGTGTTTCTTTACCGATTCTTTGCGGGGATATGCATACCTTATTCCTTCTTCCCACCTTGTTCTAAATCATAATGGTATCAGAGCCAAAATTCTTGATATCTTTTGATTTCACTCAATTCCTTTCTACCCTATTTTTTTGGTCTCCATCCAATTGTCGAAATTCGCTAGGGAATCGACAACAATTTTCCAAGATGAAGGCACGATCGTCATCGTAGTCTCAATCTATTCCAAAAAAAAAGGTTTAGCGTTACTGTTCCTCTTCAAATATCTCAAATATCCGGTGTTCTGTCAAATTACAATTTGGTACCCCCAAGTTTCTAAATTTTTTAATTCAGTCCCTTAAGTTTTTGAAATATTCAATTTAGCCCCCACAATTTTTGAGTTTTCAATTTAACTCCCAAAGTTTTTGAAATTTTCAATTCAACCCCTCTGCATATTTACAATGTTTTCCAAGTTTAACAACCTAGATTTTCTTTGGGCTAAGATAAAGCAACTTGAGAACTTTGGTTATATGCGAGCAACTTAAAAGGTCTTGCGTCTCGTATAGTGTCGAGTATTGAAAATTATGCGATGAGCTTGCACTTTTTGAAACAAGTCTTGCAAATTTAAAGGCACATTGCGAGTACATAACCACATGCTTTGTTCGTCCATATTTTGTTCAAGCACAAAAAATGTTCATCCTAATCGTGTTTGTTCAACTAAAGCGATGCGTTCACAAGAGGAGACCTGTAAAGTAAATTCTTAGAAGACAATTGATGAATATCTCACAATACTTAAAACATATCAATAACCAATATGAAATTGGTGAGGATAAATAAGAGCAAGTACTCTCACATATTGATGAAATTGGTTTGCAGTGAGGGCGAAAACATCAAAAAAGATAAATTTGAGGTTAGCCATATTGATTTTCTCTTCCCGGTTGATACATTCGACTCCCAAGCTACTTCAAAATTTTATATTATGTCATTGTTATTTTCAAAAATTGTGCTCATGACATTAAAATATTGGATGTGAATGTTTTGTAGGAAGACTTTTTCGGACTATGGTTTATTATTCTTCAATATTTCAATTTTTTTCAAATGCGAGGAGAATGATGCGATACGAAAGAAGAAATTCAAGAAATTTATTATTAATTTTGTATTGTTATTTAGAGATAAATGTTGTTATTAATGAAATTATTTAGTAGGATATTATAATAGTAGTTTTTTATTAGGAGAGTTTTAATTGTAGTAGTAGATTTCAATTAGGAGAGTTTATTATAGTAGTAGATTTTAGTTAGGAGATTGTTTCCTTTCTAGATTAGGGTTTTTACTTGGTCCCCAAGTTTTGGATTTTCTATTTAAGCATGGTAGTACTTCATTATTTTTAGATTATTGAATGAATTGATTTGAGATTAAAGTTGTGTGCTTTCGTGTGTTTCTTTACTGATTCTCTGCGGAGATAGCATATCTTGTTCCTTCTTCCCACCTTGTCCTACATCATTATGGATTTCAAATATATCCATTCACAAAAGTAATTAGAATCCATCTATTTGGCTTCAAAATTCTTGATGACTTCTACATTTAAGCTCTAACTCTGGCCCAGACTTTACTAATTAGACTACTGCTACACTAGCAAAAGGCAAGAGGACTGGTATTCAACATATTTTATTAGTAAAAATAATTTATTCAAATAGTAAAGCCAGTGTGTACGTACTGGAGAGAAAAGGACCTGCTAATTTTAAAATCTTTTATTTTCTCCTCAAGTATAACAAATATTTAACTCGGGGAGTCATTTAAAGATTCAAGTAGAAATATAAACTTGTATTGCTCTTGAACCTTCCACTTCACCCCTGACCACCTCCACCGCAGGGGAGCACAATATATACTCACTTTAAGCCTTGTATTTAGGATCTTAGTGAATTTAGTGTTCTAGTTCACCTTCAGCATTGATAGTCTTTTTCATCTCAGTATGTACTAATCAGGTTGAGGGAATATGTCTGCTAGTCATGGGTATATTTGGTCATGAAATGTAAAGTACCAAGTAAACTTTCGATTCAACATCGAGTTGCACAAGAGAACTTGAAATTTCTTCAGGATCCAGAATTCGGTAAGTAAATTTATGTGTACTTGACAAAATTTTATGGCGTAAAAGCAAAGTGATTTATCCTGCTCCTTCTGCATCTATTTTATAAAATGGGTCTAGATTTAGGTATATCTCATGACTAAATTTTCAATCAGAACATATTGCATTAGTGGTGCAGAATATACTATATCCATTGGTCTCTCACTTATGAGTAGATTCGCTGAATCTACTATTGCTTTTCTTGTTACAGGATTTAAAAGAATCACTTGCACAAATTCAACTTTGTTCCAGATTGGAGGCACTTTTACTAAAGAAGAAGTTCTTAAACAATGGGGATTCCCCAGAGGACCATGCTAAAAAAGTATGGTTTCTCATTAATACTGATTCTCATGATTTTGTTTTTGACGGTTTAAATTAACACGTGTTTCTCAATTATGGGAGTTCACATGAAATGAACCTTGTCTCATCGGATGTATACTTTATACTTCAGATGTGTTTTTCTATTAAGGCAGTTTCGTGTATACTTACAAATTGAAAACTCTCCCTTTCCTTTTTTGGATGTCCAAGAACTGTCACCTTAGTTTTAACTTTTATAAACATTTCCATTATATCCTTAATTGGAAAAAAAGATAACTTTAGGGTTGGGTCCAATAAAGGTAATTTTGAAACATGAAAATGGGCAAAACTCAAAATTTAAGCTACATAGTTTTAGTTTTGGTTCGTCTTTTCTTACTTTTTGTTTTGTTTGTAAATTTATTGGTGCACGCAGGTCGATAAATTGAAAATTCTGTCAGAATCTCTTAATAGCTCTGCCTCAAAAGCTGAAAAGCGCATTTCAGACCACAGGTTTGTTGCTTATTCATGTTCTTCTCTTTGTGTTTTCCATTTATATGTCTTTGTCAGGGGGTGCATTTTTCATGCTTCACAATTTTATGTCAAAGTTAGTATATAATTTCAGAAAATGGTCAACTCAACGGTACCTTCTAAAACTAGTCAGCTTGTTCAGCTTGTTCTTTGGTTCGGGTTTAGTTCTTATTTTATACTAGTTTCCTAATGGACTTGGTTTCTTATGCTTTGAACTTACATAGTGGCCAGTTGAGGTTGAACTCCAGCTCGGTCCAGTGGTTAAATTTTTATATTGCAAACATTTGGCTTTTCCCAGCGAAACATTATCTCCTTTCTTTTACTGAAATTGTTCCCCCTCTATAGCATTACTCTACCTTTCTATCTTTACATTATAACTTACAGGTGCTATTTGTTATGTTTATTCCCCCTTGTTTTTTTAGAATTCAGAAAGAAGAGGCGCTGAGTTTTCGTGTTACCAAAACCTGTGAAGTTAGCCAACTCGAGAAGGTAACTTTAATATGAGAAATACTGTTTCTAATGTGTAATTGATCGATTAATCACATGGAATAAGTTGATGTAGATTTTGTTGTCTGAGAATGATCAGAAAAGATGACTTTCAAATATTACAATTTTTTGTTTTAGGAGGTTCATTTGTCAGTTGTGTATCCAAACTACTTGATTTTAGTATCATGGTTATACTGCCACTCAATTTTTCTGTTCATCTGAAACTTCTGATGTTTTGCATATGATGCAGTGCTGATCCTCTCACATTGTTCCCTTTGATTCTTATTTCTCCACCACTTTTTTATGGTTTTATCGGTTTACTTGTGTTTGGCTTCCTTTTCTCATAAGTTCTAAGGATTTTGTGATTGCACAAGTTTTGGAAATTATAAAATGTTTTTCTTCCCTTCTTGATGTGTGAATCATGCATCAATTTGGTATAATAAATTTCACAATGAGTGGGCTCAAGTTGTGATCAAAACTAGAACTAGAGAACTTGTCTATGATTACCTAGTCTACTGTCATCGAGTGTCATAGTGTGCCTGGTAGTTGTGTTGTAATATGTCTACTTGATACATTATCTTAAAATTGAATTCAAAAAATAACTACTCAATTCAGAAAGAAATTACTACCTACAATTACGAAAATCCACTTTCTTTCCCCGTATTAGGCTTTCAGGAATTGGGGCATTTAGGGGCATAGTTATAGAGGATATTAACATATATAGGTGTTTTTACTTGTTTTTTGGTGGAATTCTTGTCCAATAATGATGTTTATTTTTCCTTTTAGTAAACTTATCTTAAATAGAAGAAATTTATTCAGTCATACATATAGTAGTTTTGATGTATTCTTCATATGATTCTTTGGATTTCAGTTCTGTTTACTAATTAAGTACGACTGAAAACTATCTTCTTAATGTATAAGTGATAAGTGTGACTCACTATGACTGAAAAGATTTATCTTCTTAACCTATAAGTGATCTTTAGTCAGAATTATCTGTTGTCACCGTATTAATGTTTTTAATATATTCGTACTTCTGATTTCTGATTGGTATGTAAAGCTTACTTGCCTTGTAATTCATACTACCAATTTGGAACTTTAAAGGACATAATTAGCATATTCTTCTCCAGGAACTGGAAGCTGAGGTTAGATCACTAGAAAATAGAAGAGGTGAAATTGAAGCTGAGTTGAAAAAGGTATAGGTCTTTAGTTTCCCTATTCTGAATGAATAGATCTTCATCATGATGCAGTTCAAGCTTCTTAGAGGAGAGAGTTTTTTCAACTGCTGTTTTTCAATCATGTTTTCAACTCTGCCCGTGCTTTCATTTGCATCAACTTTAATAATCTATTTGACTCCATTGACATGGGTTAGTATCCACCTTTTGTTTTACCATATGTTCACTTACACCAGTTTATGTGAAGTCCCCACGACAATACATGAATATGGGTATGGATTATGGATGTGACTAATCATTTATATATTGGACTGTCTAGCAAAGGAAGAAATTGCGGCGGGCCTGCTTTCTCAAGTGTTAATGAACAATAACCTTCTTTGAATTTTATATTCACAAGTTTAAAGTTATTGCTATAGTAATAGTTTAGCGGCATGAACAAGCCTTAAATCCAGATATTAAATGAATCTGATTTGTTCAACCCCACCCAACACCAAAACCCTTGATTATAGCAGTTCTTTGATTTGCGTCTTTGAGCAACATTTGCATTATTAAGTGTAAAATTGAAATTTAATTCAGAGGTAGGGAGGTCAGAAGAGTGAGGTGACATTGTAATTGGTCATGAAATTGGGATGTGAAAACTGGGACTTGGTGTGGAGGGTGGGTGAAATTGTGAAAATTATCTCTATTTAGTGATTTTCCCCACTGTTAAATTTCTTGTATCAACCAGACGATGCAAACAATTATTTCCTTTCCATCCTGATGGTGCGGAATTGCCTCAGGGAGGAATTACAGTGACTTAAATTTCTGTTTTGTTAGAAAAATTGTTTCCTCTAAATTGTTGTCAATCGGTACAGAACTTCCATTTACAGTCACAATTCTCCTGCATGCCAATTAACGACCCACTGGTGCAGCAAGTTAGTTGGTTCAAAAAGTATTTTATCTGTTGTATGAGATAAAGCTTTTGGAAATTCCTTAAGCTTCAAAAATTGAAAGCGTTCAGATTTTCTCTTATTTCCTTTTTCCGTTGTGATATGTTAATTATGGTTATATAATACATCTTGGTTGTGACTAACCATATCATGTCTTTGGTTTTTAGGTCACTACCTCGTTGACTGCTGCAAATGCTCGTCTTCGTAATGCTAGAGAAGAAAGAGAGCAGTTTGATGAAGCTAGTAATCAGATCCTTCAACACTTTAACACAAAGGTAATATGGTATCTGCTGCTAGCAGAAAGATTTGTGGTTGGGCATATTTAGGATTATATATTACACCTAAAATTTATCACTCGTTAAGTTGCTAATCCAAAGCAATGAAACCTTTCTTTCACCTAAAATTTTTCACTCGTTAAGTTGCTAATTTGTAGGAAGATGAACTCTCCAGATCTGTTGCTTCATATAGAGCGGAAGCAGATGCTTGTAATGCATTTATTGTTTTTCTGGAAGCTACATGGGGGTTCCATTCCTCATACACAGAGCAAAAGGAAAAGCAGGTCAGGTATGGGATTGTTTGTACTCTTCTGAACTTGTACTTCTCATGCCGGCCTATTGAACTGATTAAATCGCTTTAGACATGGAACAATATATATAGAGATATCATGCCTTTTCTCCTTCCATGTTTTACCCATCCCCATGTTTTTTGCATTAATCAATTAGCATCTCACAAGTTTTTTGTACCTTTTTCCCAACCTGTTAAGTGATGAATTGAAGAGACACGAAGAATATTTTGTGAATCTGGCTGTTTGTCTTTTATCTGCTTACAAGGTACTTGGCTATAGGGATTGATTAATTGCACTTTGTCCAGCCTTCGTTAAGTCATTTTTACATTTTCTTATGTCAGTCAAATCTATCTCTTACTAGGATGAATTGGGGCCAACTCTCGACAGTATTAGGAAACTTGTGGAAAACCTAAGAGGGTATTGTTCGTGGTTTCTTTTGAATTTTCATCTTAAAGTTGGACGAACTTCTAATTTTTGGGTTGTGCCAGATTGGAGATAGCAACTATTATGGCCGATGGAAATCCACAAGCAAGTAAAGCAAGGAAACATCTCGAAGAAGAATATCTGGAGTCAGAAGCTAAGGTATGACCATTCCTATTAAGTTTATAATATTGATAATTCCTAACAATATCTTGACTGAAGTCAACAAGATATCCTCTAAATATATGATGAGATCTTTTTGACATTGAAGTTTTAATCAAGGTTGTACTTGTCAATTGGATGCCCTTCATAAAGGTCTTTCCTTTTCCTGTCCCATTAATATGAAATTGTTATTATTGTCATTTTCAATTTTTCTCATGTACACTTTTAATCTTTTGCATGAGAATGACAAAGTTTGCCATATATCTGCTTTAACATTAATGATTTATTTTTGGTCACAATATGCAGCTTATTACCATGTTCAATGTAGTGGAAAGCATCAAAAAACAGTTCGTCACTCAAAACATGGAGAATTCTAGGTGAGTTGATTCAGTTTGTTATTACCTAACACTTGTTATTTTACTTTTAATTCTATGTTTTCGTAGCTTAGTAGTATTTTGTTATTTTACTTTTAATACCTCCATGATCAGGAAGGGTGATGAAAGGATCAAAGAGTTGTGTGATTCTCTTGGAAAGATCAAAGACGAGTTCCAGTCCATGGAAAGACCAATTTTAGAAATCGAGACTCTGACCTTGAGAGCAAAGACGCCAGTAACCCAAAGAAGTAAATCTCTCCCTCTTAAACAATCCCCACAAGACAAGTTTGTACTCGGCGAGGGACCAACTTCACAAATTAAATCTCCAAAAAACGTTCCATCAAAAGATAGTGCTGAACCCAGTTCATCTCCAACTCTGAAACAGAATACTACGAGACTAGAACAACGTAGACAATCAGCACTTCCTGGGTTAAATTTACCAAAGGTAGCAATATTATCAAACCCACAAGATGTATTGTCAAAGTTTAGCTTGGCACTCGAGGAGGATAGCAGAGACGGCTCAATGGAGGATATCGGTGACTGGGAATTTGATGAACCTGAAGAGCAACAGAAACCCCCGCAGAATCCTCAACAAAATAGGCCGGGATTACAAAGGTGATTTTAGCTCCTCTTTTGTAAGTAGTATTCATCTCAGGGGCTAGTTAGATTCAATAAGAAGGCCAAATGCAGCTTTAGTTTGTTACCCATTGATAGAGTAAGGTTAATAAGTATATATATAATATATATATATATGTATCAACTCAAGAAGTTGCATACAAGAGACTTACTTTGCATCAAGGGAAAAAACTGATGCAACTCATATTATTCTATACATGTATATATAGAATTGAATGATCTTAAACCTGGTCACCAATTAGCTTACATTATTTGATTGAAAGGGTTTATGAGGTTCTTTTTCCTCTTTAATGTGAATTTAGGTATTTTCAATATTTTGAAAGGTATAAACCATATAAGGCTTTCAATCAAGACTTGTAATATTATGATGATACTATACTATATGCCTACGAGGGAGATTGTTCCAAACAAAAGCCTAGATGATACTATTGGGATGCAATGCATGCTTAATTATACTATTTTTCATTGTTTTTGTGCAACCATGAACAACGCAAGGTCAAAATATTAATTTAACGTGGTCTCACATTGACCAAGTCAATCGTGGAGACCCATTCAAACATCTCAGTAGTAGTAGGGAGTAATATTTGTTGGTAAAAATTTATTTTAAAATATTTACCGTTTATAATTTTTTAGGAAAATAAATTATTTATTTTTTTTATAAATAAAAAGGTAATGATAAAATTTTAAATAAATTTTAATAATTAAATAGTAATATTAAATTATTTTTTTAATTTATATATAAAAATTTTAAAAGATAATTTTTTAAAAACGGATGGAGAATAAAATTATATGAGGTGAGGAGGGTGCGGTGCAAAAAACTAGGCTTCGAGGAATGGGCTGCTGCTTTTTTCTAGTTTTCTGCAGAGAATCGTGGGTGTTGCAGGTAAATGCCAGAAATTATTTAATTTTCACTACAGATAAGGAAGGAAACCGGATAAGTATTACTCGGTAGTATTATTAGGTTTGAGTGTGATGTGTGTGTAAAAATTAGTAATAAAAAAAAAGATTAATGTAATAGTTAATATTGTGAAATACTTTTAAAAAAATTACTAGTTACAAAATTATTATTTGAAAAATTAAAATAAATTTGTATCACAATTTAAATTATAGGATTTTGTGAAGTAATTAGGAATAGATTTAAATGAAACTCTTTTTATAAAAAAATATATATAATCAATTGAAAATTCAATTACGAAATTTAGGATCAATTTGTCTTTTATATTCATGGAAAAATTCCGAGGTTGTTAAAACATGGGAGGGAGGGGGGGCAGGCGCCGTCTGTGGGAATCGAACCCACGACCACATGGTTAAAAGCCATGCGCTCTACCAGCTGAGCTAAGACGGCATGTGAAACCATCAAGACGTTTAACCTCAGTTCTACCAATAAAAACCTCTGCCAAACATATATATATATATATATATATATATATATGTATATAATTTTTTCAGGTGAAATTAATATTGTTTTTTCACATGTGAAAAAAATGGTGTAGATGGAATTTTCATTGTGGAAATAATAATTCTCTTATAAAATAATACTCCAATTCAAATGGTGTAGATGGAATAATACTCCAATTCAAATGGTGTAGATGTGTCCATTCACAAAAATATATGGTAAAAGTTGAGGAGTATAAATTCGACATGCAATTTCCATATCCAATCCAATCCAATCCATGGCACTGTGTTGGTCTTTACATTAAAGTGTCACCTTCAATATTTTCTTCTATTGACAATGACAAGTCTAAAAAGTTAGTAATAAAATACTACTACGTCTACGTAGCAGAATTAAATTATATTTATACAATACACACATTCATTCAAAATTTTTAGATGCATTTATGCAGTTGATGCGTTATGATTTGTAATTTTGTATATCTGATTTCCTTCTCCATTTGTTTTTATGCTTTTATGCAGTTGATGTGTTATGTGTATTATTTTTTTTACCTTTACAAAAAAAATAACAATATTAATAACTAAACATAAAAACAAAAAACAAAATTAAAAATAAGACTAAATCAAAATAAAAATTAGAGTGAAGGCGTGCTTCTTCTTTCAATTAAAATTCCCAAATCAAAAACCCTATAATTCAAATTTGTATCCTTGCAAAGCAGACAATTCATCATCTAAAACTTTTAAACTTGGAATCATCAAAAACAAGAGTGTTTGGAATACCCAACCCCAACCCCAACCCCAACCATTGCAATAATAAAGAGAGAGATAGTGCAGGGGCGAGTTATAAGGTGGATCGGTGGGTGAAGCCTCTTGAACCCTGACACCACCACCATCATCTACAGTCATCTTTCACTCTATACTAACCGCCGATCAAAGAGCTAGCCACAAACCCCATCTCTTTTATCGAAAAAAAAAGAATATGGTGGTGAAATCTCGTTTCAAGGGTAGCTTTGTAGTCTATTAATTTGGTTTACTAGCAATTTTTCTTCTCTTTCCTCTTCAACTTGGAGTCGATGGCGCTGCTTTTCGTCGATCTGAGTGTACTCGTTGTCGATCGATTTGGGCTTGTAGACTACCTTGTAAATTGGTGTTGGTTTGAGATCGATGCACGCTCTAATCCTTTTCCATGTATTCTCTGTCATGCGTGTATAGAAGATGATCCGGCTAGGAGTGGTGGTGGGCGGTGGTATATGATGAAGAAATCTCAAGTAGACTTCTTTGTGAAAAGAAATGTAATTTGATATTAACGTTTTTGCCCTTATAGTATTATAAAAGAAATATTACTCCACTTGTAAAAAGTCTTTATTACTATTTTAGATAGTCTCAAGTTAAATATTTATTTACTTTAAATGATATATATAATAATTTACCAATAATATCTTTATTATTAATTGTTATATTTTTATTTTTTATATACATTTATAAAATATCATTAGTAATGTACAAAAATTATATAATTAAATAAGAATTTAAATATAAATAATTTTATTATTTTATCCTCTTTTTTCGTATACACAAAAAAAGTAATCAGGATTTTTATGAGAGTAATATTTTAAAATAATAATTTATATTTAAGTCTAGTTTTATTTTTAACTGCATTGCACTCTCTCTCTCTCTTACCACATAAAAAAGACTAATTAAATTTTTTTTAAAAAATTGATATGAATTTATTTAATTATAAATAATGTAATAATTATTATTATAAACTATATAAAAAATAATACCAAATTATAAAAATGTTATTTAAAATTTTACAAATTAATTGGAATGAAACTCTTTTGGCAGGATATGGAGTCTTATTTGGAATTTGAGAGAGAAAGAAAAAACCTAAAAATCTGACAGGTCCCTTCAAATTATTTATATTTTTCTAACTTGGCACCATCTCTGCTTTAAAGGATGCTCTGTCCTCCTCCATGCCTCCATTAAGCTCAGCACCCCATAAGCATCTTCACAGAAACAAAGAGAGAGAGAGAGAGAGATGAAATGGCCACAAATCTTGTATTATGTAATCATGCAGAAGAAGATTACATAGACATGGAGATAAGCTCTTCTTCCAATCTGTTCTGTTCATCCCCACAAGCCAGAGAATTTGAATTCCAAATGTGCAATTCCATTTCTCTTGAGAAAGATACCACTACTTCTCCAGCTGATGAACTCTTCTACAAAGGTAAACTCCTTCCTCTTCACCTTCCTCCCCGTTTACAAATGGTCCAAAAACTACTCCAAAACCCCACCATCAAAACCTTTCAAGAAGAGGAAAACTGCAGCAGCAGTAGCATTGTGCCTTCTACTACTAATAGCACCCCATTTGATCAATCTCGCAATATTTCGCCTTCCGAGTCTCGTCGTGTTAGCAGTGAACTAAATCCAGAGGACTACTTCTTTGAATGGTCCACTGAATTGAGTGGGTTCATTAATGGTGATCAGCCCAAAAAATCTTGGTCCAAGAAGAAGTTAAAGCTAATAAAACAATCATCTTTTGGGCAGAAGCTTAAGGCCTCACGCACGTATTTGAAATCTTTGTTTACAAAATCTGGATGTTCTGATGAATCTTGTGCCAAAGCAGGCTGCAATGAAAAAGAAGTTGGGATTGGTTCAAAAGGTAATAAGGAGTATTTGAGTAAGTGCATTAAGGTGACGAAAAAAGGCCCATCTGGACAAATTGGGAAAGGAATTACATTACCGACATTAGCTACTGTCATGAGTAGAATTGATAAAGAGGGGTTTGAACAGGACAGTGTTGGTGGTAGCCATAGGAAGTCTTTTTCTGGGGCAATTAAGCGGCGTCCCACAATGAAGTGCTCATCTTCTTCATCTAATTCTTCCTGTGCGTCATCATCTTCTTCATCTTTTTCATTTAATTCAAATGGGTTTTATGAGTTGCAGCTTCTTAAAAGGAGCAGCAGTGCCAGTTCAGAGATTGATGGTTCAATTGAGGCAGCAATTGCTCACTGTAAAAAATCTCAGCAGCTGTTAACTTCAAGAAATGCAGTAAATGAAACTGGGTTCTGCTGATTTTCTGTTTCAAGAATTGCAGCTTCCAAGAGGGATCAAGAGAGGACAGGTGTTTGTTTGTAGCACTCGATGATTCTTTTTCTTTTCAATGGAAAGAGAGAGAGAGAGAGAGAGAGAGAGAGAGAGAGAGAGAGTATCCAATGTATACCCACTTGCTGCTAAATTTCTACAAATGTACTTCAATTCCATGTTGTATGTTGAAGTCATTTGCTATGCATGGTTCCCCTCAGACAAAATATTATTGGGTGTTGGTGCACGTTCATAAATTGAAGTTCATTTTCACTAGAGATTTATGAATTCCAATTTGGTGCTGTTTCCTTGTACTCCCACTAGTCCAAAAATGAGTCCTGTTTGATATCTTCACTCGTCCGATTTACATTTGAACAATTTTTTTTTCCATTAATACATTAAGTATAAGTTCAAGTGTTCTGTACTACAGCCTACACCGTATTAGGCAAACCTTAATATACCTAGAAAAACAAACAAAACAAAATGTCAAACGAAACTCTAGTAAGTACTAATGCACCTTCTCCCTCCTGAGTAAACCATGAGTCAGCCACCACTTGTGGATTTCAGTGAAAGCTCTTTTCAACACGCAGGTTTTCAAGCATTAGCTCATATAATTACACTAGCTTTTCATGAGCAAAGTTCAAACCAGCTAAAAGCTTTACTTTTTGGAACTGACACTAATCTTCTTCAACTCATACTTTCTTGGTCATTATCACCATTGCTCGAGATTCGAGAAGGGAGAGAAAAGCTGAAAAGAGAGAGAAAAAAAAGTCCTTTCCAGATGAGAAAAAGGTACATCTCTCACCCACACCCCCACGGTTATCTGCACTTACCTTAAAACTTTCTAGTTCTAAGAGTAGAGTGAAAACTAGCTAGTGTTACGGCAATGTAGAACACCAGCCTTTTCCTCACTAACTAACTAGATTCCATATGCTCTTTTTTCAGGCTTTATTCACCATCAAAATTCAAGAGAAGACTGAGAAATGTTCAACTAGTGCACGAAAGTGAGGCATCTCTTTTTCTGCCCTTCTTCAGAGTAAAAGCAAAATCTTCCACCATCAACCAGTAGCATCATAGCTTTTTACAAATAAAGAAAAAACACTTTCTTGAAAAGACTAAAATGGGTCAATCTAATTCTAATAGGGTAGGATTATCCTACACCTGTTTGCTGAAATAAAGAAACAAGAAGAAAAAAGAGCAAATCAACAACAGGGAACTGATAAAAACAGAAAATTAATCAAGCCTTTGGATCGGTGAGATTCCAAGAACTTGATTTTATTTTCACCCTCTGATGGCATTTTTGTAAATTGTTGAGCGAGTCCAATTCTGTTGTCTCATATTTTATCCCCACCCTGCTTCGTATATATATGTATATATATATATATATATATATATATATATATATATATATATATATATATATATATATTTTCCCACCCTCGTGTATTGTATTGTATTGTATTGTATTGTTGTAACATAATTCTTGCCTATTTATTTATAGTTAACAACTTTGTAAATGAATAAATGTCAACAACATTTATTTTTACAAAGATACTAAAATTTCTACTCCAAATGAAGTATCAAACATATGCTAAAATAAGTAAGCAACAAGACAAAAAGATAGCAAGGTTTATATTATGGATATGCTAGACTACTCACCAAACCCACATATCTAATCTAATAATGCATGTCCTTCTAATAATCTAGAAAAGGATATTTTGTCTGTTCCGGTATCATCAGTTTGTGGTACACATGGTAATAATAATTGTCACTTGGGAAAAACATGCAAAGGAGGTAAAATAAAGTCATAAATAGCATTTTTTTTCCAAGTGATATTATGAGTTCATTGATATTGATGTTAAGTCCTTTTCATATTTAGTTGAAAGTTTTTTCCTAACCTAATGTTTGGATTTATTATCGTAACTGGCTACTGATGATGAATGTCTAAATATTCTATCTATGTTCAACTTAAAAGTCAAAGGGCCTTAGAATCAAATGGCTAGAATTATACTATGAACTGATAAAAACATTATATGAACTTTCGAATTAGAGAGAATCACAAGTCAAAATTTGGCCTGCTGATAATTTCAAATAGAGACCTCACAATTCTCTGCTCCTTGAAAATTTCCTTTTCTGATCTTCTTGCTACATTTACCAGCTATACTATTTTAAGGAATAGGTTGCGCTTATATTACACCAGTATATACATATAAAAGGTTAAAAGAAAAAGGAAAAGAAAAAGAGTAAACATTTAGGGAATGCCAATTTAGTAAAAAAAAACCTGTGGCCTCTGGCATGATCAAATTGCATAGAGATTCTTGTACTCATCGTTCCCTGAATCTGACATTGCATATACTGAAAATGATTGCGACTTGCTACTCCTTGCAGACCTGCGAATGTTCCTCAAGTTTTTTGCCTCAATTCGGTGTATAATAACCCAGTAACACATTGTCCCTAATGTTGTTGCCATGATCAAAGTCCCTATCACTGTTACTCCAACTGCTAGCCAAAACTCATCACCTACAACAATATAGGAAAGTGCAAGAAAAGCCACTGAAATAAACACGCAAGCCAACCACATGAGCTTGTTAATAACTGCCATCATTTGCTTCTTCCCCTTCCTTTCTACAACTACAATAGAAGTCTGAACCACCACGACAGCCAAAGATATGAAGAGTGCAAGTGAGTCAGATATGAGGAAAACTGTGAACTGGGGCTTTGGAGCAATATTTGCTTCTCCTAAAGAAAGCCCAGGAGTTAAATTTTTAGGGTCATCTTCATACTGACCGGGGACAGTAAAAATGGCAGCGAAGGCAACAGTGGCAATCAAAACAGCAACAACTGTGGTGGAGTTGATTGCGTTGTTGAGACCTTCTAAATGCATTTTGTTGAGCTGTTTGCCTATTCCTTTCATTTGTTTTCTCGTTTTCCGCGTGTGCTCAATTTGGTTGTGAACCTCGTGTTTGATATCACTTACCGTTTGTTTTAGTTCCTTGGCAGTATTTGTTCTTGCTGGTAGCTTCATGGATTTTGCACTCCGGACTCCGTACTCTTGTAAGATACTGGTAATTTCCGAATGCCCAGTTTTCTCAGCAGTGTCGAGTGCAGTTTCTCCAGACCTGTTTATGGCTTTTGTATTGAGGATTCCTTTGTAGCTTAGCAATGCCTGAACAATCTGCATAATGACATGAATGTTATAAGAAGTTTTGAATTTCATAAAAGAAAATGAATATTTGCACACAAAACATGAACACTTGGTGATGAGAGTCAAAGTTCATTTCCACATCTAAGAATCTTGATATAAACAGAAAAGAACCTCTTTAAAGTCCATTTTCTCATGCGTAGTGTTTATTAGAAGAAATTTCATCCAAATACCAGAAGATAAACTGAGATTCAGTGTTCCTGAACTGGTCTAAATAATAAGGGTGGATTAGTACCATCATCGAAACCTATCAATAGCATGGCTGCAAATATAAACTAACAGGACAAAAGGTCACCCCAAAAAATGATAAAGATTTAGTAATTAGCATGAGAACTTAGTTAAATTAGAGAAGTATATTTAATATTCAGGTAATCTAATCGCCATTACTTTCACTTGGGTAGATATAATCCAAGCAATCATGAGTTTGGAAAAGCATAGGAAACTACTTGCTAGTGATAACTATAAGTATGAGCATACTGCTAATACTACTCTAGCACAATAATTTAACCACCTCAAGGTCCTCAATCCGCGAGTAAGCACATTTTGAAAGGTGTCAAACTCTGTTTCATAATGGGACTTATTAACAAATTAAGAAAATTTTAAATTTTCCATCCCCCTTAGATTAGTAGTTGAAACATAACTAATACTACTCATCTTATTTTGGCTGCTTTCTGAAAGAATCCTAGGAAGAGTATGAGTAATCTTCCATTTGCTAATGAATACGATTATACGAACAATACTTCATACGCATATTTGAAAATTTTGAAATTGAGTTTGTTTACCTTTGAGCGACCCTTTCGGGTTGCTATATGCAGTGCAGTATTTCCCTTGCCATCAACCATATTAATCAGAGCAGCTTCTGAAGAAATAAGCTCATTAACCACCTCAACACTCTGTCCCTTAACTGCCATATGAAGAGCTGTCTGCCCCTTCTTGTCAGTCCTCGATGCGATTTCAGGTTCTTTGCTCAAAAGGGCCTTCACTACCTCTAAATGCTCATTTCTGGCAGAAGAATGCAATGCTGTTTTCTTGTTACTTTTTCCTATGGTGGCTAGGCTGCTATTTTTCTCCAATAGAAACTTTACGACTTCAGTATGGCCTTGCGCCGCAGCACTGTGCAATGCAGTGGTGTTCGATTGGTCAAATGTCATTGAAAGTTCAGGAAGGGCATCCATCAGAACTTTCACCACCTCTACACGATAATAATCATATATTTAGAAAATTTACCATCTTCTGTTAGTGAGAAATCAGAAAATTTCAAGACTAAAAAACAAGTTGCCAAATTAAGGACTTGAAACCTAAAACTGCAGTTTTGATAAATGACAACATTTAAATAGACACAACAAGAAATTCACTCATCTTACCATCTGATGTGTTTGTGATTAAGTTTACTTTGAATTAAGACAAAAACTATGTCTTAATTTTAATCCAGTGCCATAGGGATGATGAAACAAGGTTTATATAATACATGTACATGTGCCAAATAATGACAGAACAAAATTCCTATACATACCCAGATTTCCTTGTTTGGCAGCTATATGGAAAGCATCCGAGCCGTTCCTAGCTTTGATACCGGCATCACCAATGTCATAATACCTGATCATCTCCTTCACTAAGTCAACATAGCCATATTCCGCAGCAACATAAAGGGCAGTTTCACCAGATTGGTTTTGCTTGGACAGCAATTCCTTTAATTCTTTATCTTCACTCGTAGTGAGAATTTCCAAAGCCAATCCAAAATTCTCTGCCCTGACTGCCGAATGCAACTGCGTATCCTCTCGTTTCTCAGCCATCTGCTTCATAGTCTTATTTCTGCCTAAGCTTAGCTGCCTTTCTGGAGCTCCCATCAAACCAACCTACAGCAAAAGCTTACTTTGACACATCGAAATATACATGAAAACCCCAGATCAAAAACCACTCATCAAACCAAGAAAATTAAATTAATGGAGTATAATCTATTTGGATAAATATAGATTAATAACATGAGACCGATGTGATTTTTAATTTCTTTGTACTAAATGATTAATTGCACCAAATAATTATGTTCTTTTCACATTAATGCTCTTAGGGAGTTTTTAAGTTTTTGGGGATATTCAACAGTACGCTCGTTTCTCTACTGCTCTGTATGGCGTATTAAAAATATCAACTGAAGCACAAGAAAGTCAACGGTTCGAAAAAGTGGAAACTTTTTACATACAAGATGAAAATGGGCAAATATGTTCAATACTTGAGCAAACAAATGATGATGCAACATAGTTATTTATATAATTATTAATTACCTGGTATTTGAAGAACAGGGCTTCTCAACCTTCTAGTCCATCCAAGAAATTTAAGGAGATTTAAGGAGCTATTGGGCAGCTTAAGAGACGAATAGAACAAGTGAAGACAAAATAATATCTAATTCATTTGCTGCACTTCATATTGGAGGGAAGTTGAAACTAGAAACAGAGGAACTTAATTAAAATGGTTTCCGGTTTTGGAGATTATAGCTGCGGAGGAGAAGAGTGGGAAGAAAGCAAAGAAATGGGTATTTGGCTCTGTGAGCTTACAGCAAGCTTGCAAGAAATATACTCAGTAAAAGTTAGGAGTACTATCTATGTAAAAGTATAATAATAATAATTGTGTGTGTTGGCAATTATATGAAGATCAAGTGGTATGTATTTGGTCTCAAGGCCAGCGACTTACTGACTAGTATTTGAATGGGACATCCATACGAGAAGTCTCTTCCTCTCTCTCTCTGCTTTCTTTTTTAATAGTCAACTAATGAATACAAATCACTTCAACACCATTTTCTCTTTCTCTTTCTCTTTCTTCTCTATTTAAAAAAAAAAAACACTTTTAGTTTTGACGCAGTTGAGGGTGGTAATTGTTAAACTTTCACACCCATTTCAGATTTAGATTTCATTCTGAATCTTTAGTTTTAACTAAGGTCGTAAATAAATCGAATCAAGCCGAGTATTGAGTTATTTAAATTTGGTTTATAAAATTTATGAGTATAAAATAAAGTTTAATTGAAACTAGTTTAGCTATCGAGTCGAGTATGATTTCGAATAGAGCCCGAACAATTTAAACTTTTCGAACGAATATGATCCGAGTATCAATAAAAAATTATAATTTGAGAATGTTCAAGTAAATTATCGAACTTTAAAATTTGCTTATAGTTGACTCATTTATATTTCGAGTCGAACTCGAATTAAACTTTTTGTCGAGTCGGGTACAAATCGAACCCGAACTGTTTGCTCATTTTACTGTCTTAATTTTAACTATTGAAATAGGCAAATCCAACAGCCGATAAAATGACCTTATATTTAGGGAGGTTGATATTTTCCGCATGCAATTTTGTTATTTTCGCAGGCAATTTTGTTATTTTCACGGCCAACGTTAGCTGAAAGCACTATTCCAACTAACAGATCTCTGACCTTAATTGAGCATTGAGATTAATTTTAGCTTGGCTCGTTGTGCCCTATGCAAATCCTTCTTACGGCCAGAGAAATTACCATAATGCCCCTAAAATTGAAAATCCATTTAGCCCTGACCGCATATATATATATATATATATATATATATATATATATATATATATATATATATATATGTATGTATTTTTAGCAAAAAAAAATTCCCAATTCAATTAATTATTTAACACTTTATCAATTTTTTTCTTACACATTTTACTTGAGCTATTTCAAAAATTAATTAATATTATACCATGGAGCAAAGATAATAAATTTTGTAAAAAATGAAAAGGAAAAAAATAATACTCCTATGTATCATTCACCACCACAATGGCACCACCTGTAGAAAGAAGTCTGTGTGTCAGCAAGCTTATCAAGGGAGAATGAGAAAAGGCAAGGAGAAAGATAGGGGTAAGTATGAAATAGTTATTCTCCATCTTAGTCAGAGATTAACGCATTCATTTGTTTCGGTTACAAAACCGGGCTCCACCTGCCGAAATATCAACTCCGTATATTTACTTCTTCACCTCACCTCATCAAAATTAGAAATTAGACAGACCAGCTCCGAGTTAAGGTCTTACAAGACTATGCACTATATAAGACAAAAGTTGAATTCCTTCCTTCTCCTCTTGGTTTGTTTCTACACAACACATACAGGAATAGTCATAGAGAGAACCATCAAATAGCATAAATTGGGTTTATTTCAGAATCTGACAAGTCTGATTGTCGCCAAGAGTTGGTTCCACAGCTCCTAGAATATTTCTCTCTCTTCCTCACTTTCGAGTCCTTTTAGACTTCACCACATAGTAAGTCATGCCACCAAGGACCCCTGCCATGGTTACACTCCCCACAACGGTCACAAGGATTGCAGCCCACCTATTACGACGTCCAACAACTATGTAGGATGAAGCAATAAATGACAGGGAGGTGCAAACAGAGGCCAACCACATCAGCTTATTGATTACCTCAACAACCCGTCTCTCGGATTTTATCTCTCCCCGTACCACCGTTATCTGCACCACCACAACGGCTAACGATGTGAAGAGTGCAAATGCATTAGAGATGAAAAAGATCTTGAAGCTTGGTGTGCTGACCATCACAGCCATCCCAGAATCGTCATCACCTCCAGGAACCGTGAAAATAGCTGCAAATGCAACTGTTGCAAAGAGAACTGCCACAACAGTGACCGAGTTTGCAGCATTGTTGATCCCTGCCCTGTGGAGCTTTCGGAGCTCCTTGGCGATCCCGTTCATATTCCTGTTGGTTTTCCGCGCTTGTTCAAGCTGCGTGTGCACATTTTTCCTGATTTCTGTTACAGTTTTCCTAAGCTCGTCTCGTGGTTGATTCAGTTCATTGGCTCTGACAGCTCCATAACGTGTCAAACATTCTTTTATTTCTGAGGTTTCTTCAGAGAGGGGGAGTCCAAACACAATGTCAAGGGCTGTTTTATGATCTCTTGTAAGCGCATTGACATTGGTGTCTCGGAGGAGTAACAGCTCATTCACTATCTGCAATAGATCCAAAATGAAAAAAGAAAATTTAAACTGCAAACATTTTTGTTCCCTTGACAATTATGAGAAATAAGTGATCAAGACATGAGAAGTAAGTCATCAACAATGAACAGGAAGAGAACCCAAAGGTAGGTAGCCAGATGTAAGATTAAATCCAAATAATAATTTTAACACAAGGAGACTTATCACATATGTCAGAATTTGTGTTAATTAAAGAAAAATGCGCTTTCAGATGAAAACAGAGATCATAATACAAAATTATATACTCCCTCCGTTCCAAATACATTTGTAAAACGATGACTTTTAAAAAAAAATTTATTTTTCCAAACTTCCCTAACATTAGCTGAAAATGTAATAGTTGTGGTAAAATAGTGCTCAATCAACTAAGAACAAAAGTAATGGCATTTTAGAAACTTCATGTCCTTTTATAATCTACAAATATAATTGTATCTCTAATTTTGGAAGTCTTATGATGAGCCCATGAATATTATTTACTCAATATGTTGGGTGAGAAATGTTAAAATTACCTCTGCCCGCTTTTTCCTAGCAGCGACGTGTAAAGCCGTGTTACCAAATTTGTCTGGTAGCATCACAATAGCTGGATCTGCCTGAAGAAGTAACTTCACTGCTTCACAGCTAACACCTTTTACAGCCATATGCAATGCAGTCTGACCTTTTTTATCAGTTCTTCTTGCAAGTTGGGGATCTTTCTGAAGCAATGCTTCAACAATGTCTACATGCCCCTGACGTGCAGCTAAATGTAAAGCATTCTTTCCATTGGACCTGGAAATATCTATTATACTAGAATCCTTTGATAGCAATTCTTTAACAACCGCTGAATGGCCTCTTGAAGCGGCAGACACGAGAGGGGTTGCATTCGATTGGGCAACTGTTTTGCTTAGTTCTGGGTCATGGTCTAACAATATCTGGACAATGGCTGCATTTAGACACATTAACTTTGCTGGACCAGTTTCCTAAATACAAAAACTTTTGAAAAATATAACTGCAATAAATTGCAACACAGCAATAGAACCAAAAAAGACTTGCTTTTCCTATCTATTTTCCTGAAAGATTTAGTGGGATTTGTAATAATCAAGGCTTTCACTTTGAAAGTCAACACAAATGTCACATTTAATTATAAGACGTCCTGTATATTTGACCACTACAGCTGCCTCTCAATTAGGGTTTCAACTGATAGTGCTCGAGTAGCATCTATATGAAATTATCTTTTCCTATCTTCAAAATTTCACAAATAGTTTATGTCCTCCACTCTAAGATGTTTGCATTTCTAATAAGTGCATATGTCACCACTATTTACATCTCATTCAAGACAAGTTAGTTGTACTTCAATCATGTAATAACAGGAATATTGCACATCAATGAAAATTGCTTCCATTTTTTCATTTGGCTATTCATGCTAGGACACCAAAATGCTATAATTCCTTAACCCACCAAAGAAGAAAAGTTTGTCATCCCGAGTAATTTTCCAAAAAAGATAGCTTCGGTTTTCTGCTTTACCAGTTATCGCATTTTTATCCTATCTATTACTATTATTACTATTATTATTATTATTATTATTATTATTATTATTATTATTATTTTGAATAACTATATACGTTTGGTTCGATGCAAAAGTCAGAGAATCAAAATAATCATGTTGAAATATCTCAAAGGCTAAACCCAGTTAATTTCATTTTTATTAATGCCTTAAAACATCTATCTCATAAACTCATAAGACAACAGTATGATAGTGACATACTGAAACATTACACCTTTCAGGACACATGACACTTTTTCAAGTCCATATAAAATTTCATATTTCAACCGTGAAAGTTTCGCAACAACTACCAAAATAGTGAAAAATAATCGGTTAGCAACCACAGCTTATAGACCAAATGGTAGCAGAAAAATTCAACCTTGAGTTATCATTTTCCATTTAAGTCTTTATATCACATCTTAATAATCTACCAAATTTGCATTCTAAAAAGACGGAAGTTCATTAAGAACTAACATGTGAATTAACTTAAAAGGAAGTTTATTTTCATCAAAATATGTATTACCTTGGTGACCTTGACTAGCAGCAATATGCAATGGATCAAAACCAGAGAGGTTTTTCAAAGAAAGACCTTCCTTGGTGGTGTAAGGCAGCAGCTCCTTCACCACATTAATATGCCCTCGCTCGGCAGCAGTAAACAATGCCGTCTCTCCCAATTCATTCACTTCATTCACCACCGCCGACCTAATCCCGCCACCTCCTCATCGAACTCCGCCCCATTCATTGTCCGCAGCATCTGCGCATCAATCTCACCCAGAATCTCCTTCACCGCCGTAACGTCCCCGCGTTGCGCCGCCAAATGCAGCTCCGTGTCGTTGTGCCGCCCAGTCACCTGCTTCACGTACTTCTTCTTCCCGGTCTGGTCCATTCTCTTGCCGGAATTCGACAAACCTAATCCCTTGCCGGAATTCGAAATACCTAATAATGCCTTGCTGGATTTGGAAACCGCCAATGCCTTGCCGGAATTCGAAACCACCAATGCCTTCCCCGAATTTGAGCCCATCAATGCCTTGCCGGAATTCGAGCCAAGCAATGACTTTGCAGAATTCGACGCGCCGAATGTCTTGCCGGAATTGGACATGACAACTGCCGGAGCCCTCGGAGAAGGCGAAGGCGAAGGCGAAGGAGCCTCGTAAAGATCAATGTTAGGGTTTGTCATCCCCATTTCTATATCCCTGTCAGTTTCTTCAGAATAAATTTAAACGAACAAAGATAATTAGATAAAGAAGTTCTCAAAAATCTCATTCTAGTTCTAAATTTTATTCTTGAAAACCTTATACGTATATATATATATATATATATATGGATTCATACATACGAAATATGAAAAAGGAGTACCTGCCGCCATGATCGGATTATAATAGAATGAATAGAAGATAATTCATTGCGTGGGAAAATATGTACGTGTGTTTGTGGTGTGAGAATATAAATTATATATATATATATAATATATAATAAATTACGATAGGGTTTTCGGGACGAGGATTGTGAAAATCGGGGAATTTTCCGGCGGAGAAAAAAATGGCGGTGGTGGTGGTTCTGATGCTAAATTTTTTATAAATTATGTAATGAGTTGATATTCCCGCCTGACCTGCCATTTTTTCTCTTTACGACCCCACTCGTTGCGCCAGTTTTATTTTATGGTTAGTATATATCTAACACCTTAACGGTTCGTTGGAAGACCATTCTCCATCCGGGTAAAAATGTATTTTTGAGAAACTCACTCAAAATATGTTAAATTGTAGCCAAAAAACAAAAATAAAATATACAACTGACTTGACAAAATAGTTTAAAAAATATTTTTCTATTTAAAGAATTTAAATTTTTTAAGTAACGTT